>KZ308232.1:597045-626339 GCA_000376725.2 Ladona fulva | reverse complement strand
AGCGTCTCCAACATCTCTGTAACGCTGTCTTCTTTCTTATGTCTCCCTAATGTATATCTAGCTGCTTTTCTTTGTACTTTCTCTATCTTTTTAATGTTAAGTTTATCATGAGGATCCCATACGTTGGTCGCATATTCTAGTAGCGGTCTTACTATTGTTTTATATGCTAATTCTTTCGCGTTCCTACTACTACCCCTTAGATTTCTCATCACGAAATGTAAATTTTTAAATGCTTTTGAAATAATTTTGTTTATATGAGTACTCCAGTCCAAATTTTTCGTTAGTATAACCCCTAAATATCTGCATTTATTTACTTTTGGAATTTTTTCACCGTTTAATTCATAGCTAGTCTCTCTCTCCTTCCTTTTCTTTGTAAATGTAATAGCGTAGTTATCGGCCGTTACGTGCTCACTTAAGGTAGTCAGTTTGCCCTGCATCAACCTAAGTAAATGAAAACTACATGACATGTCGTTTATAACCAACCTCAATGAAGGAATAAATTGTCTAGAAGTTGTCTTGTAGTTTAACATAGCTGCGCAGAATTTAAGTTCATTGTCCGAAAGCAATCGCGATAATTTCCTGCTGCTTTTTTATATATTCTGTCTTCTCCTAAGCTACCTTTTTTACTTCATTTCCCTTCTCTGTGGGTGTTTTCCCGCTAAGCGAGTTTTTTTCTTTGTAAACCTTAAGTTGCAAAGATTCCTTCTTTTTCTTTTTAATCAATCGGAGCACATATTATAACAACATACGAGGCAAAGTGGAAGAAATAACCAATTGGGACTCATCTCGGTAGTAGAGTGATAATATGTGTAACAATGTAAACAAAAAATGTATTTATAGGTTTAATGTTCTACATTTGAAGCAGAGATGATGATTTTATCGCTGTTTTCTCACTTTAACATTGAATACAGAATACGATACAATTTTTAGCGTGCACCCGTAAAGATTGACAAATTTCTAATGTTCCGAGTTTTTTCATGATTTTACTGACACAAAGAATGGCTTGTCAGACTTTTTGCGTGCATAATTACAAGAATATCTCAAGGTATTCGGCAACGTAAATGGGCTTGTTGGCTTGTGAAGAAATAGTTATGCGAATGTACGAATAATTATGCGAAAGTGGGCTCGTCAAATTAAAGGAAACCAAGGTGGAATGACTGATAACATTTCTAATTCGACCCTACAGCCAGTGAGATTGGACATTCCTTAAATAAAAGATTCAGTAGACATCTCCTAAGATCGAAAACATTTTCGGGAAAGATCTCGAGGAATTAAGGAAGTGTATTTTTAATATATGGTAATTTTTTCTCGAGTTCCTCTTGTTCGCGCCTTTGGAAGTTATTTAGCCTCAAGCAGCAATGTCTAAATGAACCAGAGGCGTTTCCATTAATACCAGCTCACCCTCCTCCCCCCTTTCCTTTCATCCTTTCCTTAATTTACCTCGTTACACTCCCCCCCAACTTTCTCCCTCATTACTTTCTTCCGTCTCATGTACCATTCTCTTTGTCTCTCCCATCTTTCATCCTTTATTCCCCTTTACTTCCTTACCCTTACGTACCTCCCCCGCACTTAACGTCGTCCTCCTCACACATCCGCGCATCTTCGCTATTTCCCCTTCATTTATCACTCATCCGACCATATCTCCGCTTCTTCCCTTTCTTTCGCCTCTTCCTCCTCTCCTTTCTCTCACTCTTTCTTGCCCTCTATCCCTCTGAGGATTTCAAGCCGCACTTTCGCTACTTCTCGCCTCGTCGCGCTCATTATCTTTCTCTCGCCTCGTCTTATTCCCTGAGATCCTCTTCTTCGCTTTCTCTTCTGTTTACTTCGGAGGGTCTACCTATCACCGCTGGGAACTGCGGCCCGAATTTCGCTCCAGGCAAGGATGTTTGTGTTCAACGGTTCATGTGGAATTGGAATACAAGGAGATACAAAATTATCCAAGCTCTCGAATTATATCCGGGGGCTACGCAAACGGTTTTCCTCCTTCTGATTACCGCTAACTCTCCCTCAATGCCTCTTATTTTTAATGGCAAATTGCGAATCATTGATGTTTACCATCACTATCTCTCTCTCTCTCTCTCTCTCTCTCTCACTGATGTATTCGATGAGCCGAAGCGAGACTTTGATTCTTACATACACATAATCAACTTCCTGAATGCCCTTGTAAAATCATCTGCGTCTTCTCTACCAATTTTATTACTTTCTCTGTTTCTGTATCCGTCATTTCCCTTATTCCTTAAATTACTTTTCCTTTTTACCATTTTCTTTTCTTCGAAAAGCGTTTCTTATTAGTAGATTTTTTTGCGAGAGAAAAACTTCGATAATATTAATTTTTATTTCGTCGTCTTTTTACGCCTGATACGTAAGAGTGGATTTCTACTTCTATCAAATGCAATTAGTGCAGTAATTAACGTACTGCAATACGTACACAAGCAAATATGCCGTCTTAATCTGTTTGAAAAGTCTACTATCGAAACTAAACGTGATAAAACGAACTAATTCTCAAAGTAAACTAAATAGAATATCTTTAAGGAATAACATTGCCCGAGAAGTGGGAGAGCTGAGTTCGAGTCTCAATCATGCCACTATTTTCCACACCAGTTATTCTTGGGATTCAGCAGCACGTCTCTTACGTGCTTAATCAATTACGTAGTCAATTACGTTTCCTCAATCAGAATATCTTTAATTCTATTTTCATGTCAAAAGCGGGACGAAGAAAATTTTAAATGTATTAGAGATAGTTTCAAGGAGCATAGAATAGGTCGCAGATTCCCATCCTCCTCTATCCTTTCGGCTTCAGCTTTATCAGCTTAAAGACATTCTTTCTTTTAAGACGTCATCCACTGCCCACCGTGTTTAAATACTTATTCCATCCTACGCATTTCAGCTCTCTTTTGTCTTTTCTCCCACATTTTATTTCCATTTCCCCTCATCTGTTTTCTGTATCAACTCCTCGTGCGAAAATCCTTGTTCTACCTTCCGCTTCTTTCCACTTCGTTACCTCTTCCGTTTTATCTTCCTTTCGCCGGTTCCCTTTTCGCCCTCTTCTTCAGAACCCTTCATCTTTCGAGAGAAGCCCGACTTCAGCTCCACCCGGATTTAAAATTCAAATTGCGTGGTCAACGGAATAGTTGTCTCCCACTTCCACCCCTTCACCTTTTTTTCACCCCTTCACCTTCTTCCGCCCCTCCTTACACCCTTACTTCTCCTGAACAGCCCACTTGAGCGTGAAGACATGGAACAGTAAAATGAGTTTAATTTGATGTCGTAGCTACTTTTAGAAAATAAAACAAAGGGTAGAGTCATTAATTTGTCTATAATCCGATCTGAAAACCCAAACCAAACGGTGCATCCGCTAATGGATTGATTCTATCCTTATTCATCTGAGAAGCGATATTTAAAAGTTGTTCTGAAGTCCATTTATTAAGGCTTAACCTTAACAGCATAATATATTTACTAATTTTTTTGCTATTTTAAGCATAAAAACCAGAAAATCTCTCATATAATTTAATATATAAGAGTGTTTCTACTTTCACCTCGTAGAAGCTCATGATATTTTCGTCTTAAGAAATTTCTCAGAAAGACAGTTTCCATTACAAATTTCGAAATTTCGTTAGGAGAATACCTTACTTACCCTACTCTTTCTTTCCGCTTCGAAAATAGTATCTAGCACTTTGCACAGAGTATTCTTGAAAATAATACTTCCTCGTCAATCGTTTCTCCCTAAACACAATTGAGGATAAACATTATATATTTAAGAGGAAATGGAAGTCAACTTGCTAATGGAAGTCAACCAATTCCATCAGTACGTAAAATTTCCAACTTATTCTGTCTCTCTCCTTGATATTTCCTTTTCTTAATTCCTCTTCTAAATTATTCCACTCATATCGCTACCTTATGGATGACCATTCCTTATATTAAATTTAGAGCTATTTCTTGATTAATAAATAACATGGATCAAGGAAAGATTCGATTACTTTGCAGGAGTCCTGCGGCTGATCCCAAAGGAATAATAAGTGTAAAAAATAGCGACATGACAGGGACTCGAGCCCAGGTCTCCCACTTTCCTGGCAGGTATTCTAACCACTGAACTACCATGCCGCGTCTCTTCCACATTATTAAGGGAATGGTTTGGGTTTCATCTACTCCTTTGGGATTCACCTTTCCTTAAATCCTTGTGATTTCCTTGGGGGGTAAACCTAATAATACCTGCTTTGTGAGTCGGCTGCCTCAGTGAGGACCTCGGCCGGCAGTTCGTGCCACCAAGTGGAGGCTTTTCGCCTTGCTCACAAAGCATCCCTTTAACTGTGTGGAAGAGACGCGGCATGGTAGTTCAGTGGTTCGAATACCTGCCTGGAAAGTGAGAAACCTGGGTTCGAGTCCCAGTCATGTCGCTATTTCTCACACTTGTTATTCCTTTAACATATTCTACCTTCCTCGTCCACCACTCAAGTGTGTGTATCTCGTGATTTTCGAAATTTATTAACCTAACAATGATATTGTTGCATAAAAACTAGTCAATAATTAAAAAAAATGAAGCCATAATACTTTGAAGTGTATTAAATTAAATTATATCATTTTATAGCTTTAGATGTGATTGATGTATATTCTCTTGGAAAAAATTTGTAAACTTCTAATGGTTAAATTTAGTAAAGAATCGATTGAAATTTCAATACAAGATATAAACTTCTTTTCTCTGTGCAATTGGTGAACTTCATTCCTTGATAGTGAATAAATAACATTTCTTGCTTTGATAGTAAACATACAAATTTTACAGCAAATTAGAATAGCCTGGAACATTATTTCAGAGAGAGATCCCTTATGATTAATAAAATCAAATATACGTGGACTAGTTAACGTAGTTTCAGAAATCCGTACTAATATCCAAAACGCCTTGATAATCATCTATTAATCATTATGAGAATGCCTAAGAGCGGCTTTGTCAAAGGAAGAGTATTTCTTTTATTTCCTCGAGAACCTTTGAAAGATGCGTTAATCATTAGTTGAAGATGAGAGCGTTATTATCAGAGTATTCATATAATGAGTTCTTTTTCCTTTCGAAAGTGGTTCTGCTTGCTCTTTCCCATGATTTTATTTGTCGGTTTCGTCCAAGGATCTTTTGAGTGCTTTTCCAACACCACTCTTTCATGTGGTATTCTGATCTCTTTATCATTCGCATATTCTCTATTCCCGTCATCTGTTTATTCCTCTCCTTCTTTCCTTAACGTATTCACTCATTGATTGCTAGTACCTTGTACTGTCTAATATTCTTGTGTAATCATTGTGATTAGACCTTACTTTATGGAACGATGGTAATTCTTTTAATAAATGAGAAACTTCGTAGTTTCCATAATTTAAATGTATATAAATATAATGTAAGGCCAATTCCATTGGCCTTACAGTCTTCATCACGTGATGGCAGTAACCTGTCGAATAATAAATCCGTGTGGAAAATCAATTTTCAAATCAAATCAAAGTTCAATTTTTCATGTATCTAATATGTTCAATTTCACGGTTCCTCGTTGAGTCAGCGTAGCTATTTTGTATTTACTTCTACAACCTCTTATACCTTATTAAAGTCCTTTGTCTGTCTGCCAGTCTATTTTCCTAATATAGTCCTTTTCGTTGATAAATAAATAATAACTTGATATTGCAAAAGTTATCTTTTTATTAACAGCGTCTGAAATAAAATTTTCCTTATAGATAGAGTTTTTTATTTTCTTGGTCTGCTTTCTATCATTATCAATAAAGCATAACAAACAATATATTAAATTTCGAGAAATTTTAAAATAGATAACAGCAATTTATTCATAATACATTTGTATTCCCATCGTGTTAGATTCCTAGATTTTATCAAGTTTTTCTTAAAGAAAAAACGTTCACACAATAACTCCTTTTCTTCACAATTCCCCCGGTCCCTAATATGCTGAGCATTTCCTCAACTTCCCCATTGAGTTTGAACGGGCAATCCGCCGGTTAGGCAATGATAAAGGGTCTGACTCTGTTGAGGAGGAAAAAAGCAAAGGGTGAGTTGGATAAAAAGGTCAGGAGGGTGTCGGCGAGAATGGAGAGGAAATGAGGGAGAGATTAGGAGGGGAGGTGTTAAATAAGGGCGGCGAGAAAGAAAGAGACAGATTGCGGGGAAGAGGAGAAGGCTATCGCAAGGGAGGAAGCGGGGGCGGAAGATGTCCACGTCGTCATGCAAGGCGCCGGGGGCGTCGGAATGAGAAAGTGTGCTGACAGCTCGAACATGGAATTCCTTTATTTATGGATCAAGGCTTTGCGAGGCATTATGATACGACCGGCGAGCTTTCGGGGGTGATTTACAGGGAAATTTCGGAGCGAGGGATATTACCTCTGTCTCAATTTCGCCCGGAATTTGCATTTCTTTTATTAAAGGAGACTATTCCTGACTTGGAGTATCCGCCGAGTTTCTTCTTTACTACCCGAAAGACGCTGCTTTTTTTCTTCCTTTGCATATGGATAAGTATATCGCGGCAGATGCTGGCTTCTCAGATACACACGTTTTTGCGATAGGAAAAGATTCATAGGTGTCCATTATTTCCGCCCAATATATTCGCCGTAAAATTAACGTAATAACTTTCATGTGCACGTAAATATTCATGCGCATAATCCAGATGGTGAGAGCGCTTCGCTTCGAGTCAGCTTTTTGGGTACATTGGCAACGTAAAACTTCTATCTAGATAAATATTTGCTGACGCGTTGTTGGAGAATGCAGTAACTCTATTGGACCCTTTGCTTTGGGAGTACAATTATTTTCTTTTGAGCAGTTTTCAGCTTGGAGGCCGCCAGTAGAATGTCTCATACGTATTTCGAGTGTTGTCTTTTCTATTTTCATAACGATACTTTGTCAGGAGAGCATTAAAAGGTACGAAGTAAACAGAGGGGATTTACCTATTCATCGATCATATGAATTTTTATAGTTTGGCTTCTTGCTACAGAGATTATTTACTTCCTAAAAATTGCTAAATTTCCCCTCAAGAAGACTAGGGCGAGGACGAAAATCGTGACACACGCATGAAAAATACATCACCATGATGAAATTTACTTAAAAAGTGATATTACGGAACAGCAGGATGATCATGAAATTTACCATTGAGACAATTGCCAAGGGGTTCCGTAACGCTTCTCTTCTCTTGTGTAAAGAACACCTCTTCGATTTTTTATTCATTGTTAATTAGTATATAACAATTATATTTAATCCAATTATACTGACTGCAGGAAAGTTTTACTGCAGGAAGTATTTACAATTAAATAATAAATTGATGATTGCAAATAAACAAATAATCTACTCTGAGTTGCATTGGATAATTATTTATTCTTTTACTCCGCTAATATGTGAGATAAAAATGTCCTAGTACATCCACATAAATACCCTGAAAGCTGCTTTTCGGCGTGTGGGAGGGCGTGTAAACAACAAGTTTTCGAGGTACCTCTTTAGCTTATTGTTATCGCGTATCGCTCTCGGAAAGAATGAGTCCCTAAAACGACCTGTCCTCGCATATATTTCTCTTATTTTATGCTAATTTTTGGATCGGCCCAAGTAGCAGGGGTTCCTCTATGTGTAATATACGATACATATCATATTATCAACTTATTTCAACTTCGCAATGAAAACTATGAGCAATAGGCTTTTCTCAAAATAAACATTGAACAGGTTTTATTTTGTACTCGTTTTTAGAATAATTTCACAAATATTGTACCATTTATTACGATTATTTTTATAATTATTTCTCTTTTACAGTTTTAGCGTAAACTAGTATATATTCGCACGTTAATCAGTATTGGAAATTTTGGAGTAAAAAAAATTAAATTCGTTTAAATCCATTCAGCCATAGGAAGTGTACAAAATGTAATTTCGTTATTTTTGCGCCAATGAAATGTATCTCATTCGTCTACAGCTGTGACAACGAATCTAATGCTCGTCATATGATCCTCTTTTTATTGAAACACGGGCATACATTGGTCGCTGGGAATAGCTTTCTGTCGTATGCCATCCATTTAACATGGAACATATATTTCAACGAAACCTTTCCAAAAAATTTTCTATGGTTACATTTCAACTGCAATTTGCAAACTAAAATAAATTTTTCATCATTTTGATGGAAACATTGCTATCTGCAATGCGGCAATGGCTCGTGATAAATGCGAATAATTTCTTTCAAAATTATTTATTTGACAGCTGTCCGAGGTGATATTTGAATTCATTTACATTCACTCGAATAGATCAAGCCTGACCAACATATCGCCAACTGCGATCTACTTCGAAAATCGTTTGGGAGCGATCGACTTGGAGAATCATGTTTTGGCACGTAAAGAAACTAAAATGAATAACTGTCGTATCACCGAGCCATCTTCTGCATTTTGCTAAAGCTACGGAACTCTATAGTAAACTTAATTACACGCATATGCATTCTGAAGATTAATAATTGAAGTAAATAAAATTAATCGGAATTGAAGAATCTTCTCGAAGATAAGTCGTGTTCGATCGAGTATCACCCGACCATCGATAGGTCGATCGCTGTCGACCTGTTGGCCACCCTTGGGTTAGATAATCGGTTGGCTGAAAAATGTTTCTATTTCTCATTCCGATATTTCATCAAATTTTTTATACATTAGTATGAATACGTGCTGAATAGATGAAAATTGCCTATGACCGAGTCCTGTACCGGAAATCGGGTTCTCAACATCAATAAGATTAGAATCTGCTGGATTTTAGGTAAAAGAGAATTGTATTCGAGAGTATTATTTTTAATGCTTTTCATAGTATGCGGTTAGATTTCTGCGATGAAAGTCTGGCTCAGAAATTGCTAATTGTTTATAAAAGTTAGTTCTTGAGTTCAAAATTAGAATGAGTGAGATGTATTAAGTTGAAAAGTACTATTTATAAGAGCGACACATTCGTAATCGATATTTCAATACATCAACGCATCTTAAATCGATAACAGTTTCAGTTCAATGAAATTATCCTTTTTATAACCCCTGATATAACGTTGCTGAAGGTACCATTAGGGTCATTTATTTATTTAACAAGAAGCTGAAATACCCGTTGATTCTAAATGGGGAAATGAAGAGCGATAGAGAACTGCGCATCACCGTTGATCGCAAAAACTGTTTCACATTTGTAGGTAGGTGGCAAATACCCGGTAATTCTACCTTCCTAACCATTGAACCAAATAAATAAATATACCATAAAGTATGTAACACCAATTAAAATAAATATTCAGTCTGGTAAATAAACAAGTTCTTCGATAAATACAACAATACCTTAATAATTTTGAAAATATATTGGATAACATTCCATTCAGGAAGGCCAGGACCATATATACTAAAATATTTTCCTATTAAAATTGAATTGATAACATTATATACATCCCCTAATATTCAAGTACACAACCCGGCACTAAAATCAGTGTTTTCTATTGCATATATCTGAAAGTAGAAAATATTCTTCGCTTTAAGAATACCACCGGAGAAAGGCACTACGTCAGCTGGCGACGTTAGCTTACACGACATAGAACAACAAATAGAAACAATATTACGTAGCTCTACATATACAACTACAAAATAGTAGTAGTTTACAAACTATTCTAATTTACAATTTAAACTGCTACTATTTACAAAATAATCTACAATTATACAGAATTTAACAAAGAGAAAATCGAAGGATAAACGACACAGAAATCAAATCCTATATAGGTAAAAACCAAATGTCATAGCGGAACAAATAATTATAATTAGACCTAATTAAGACATATGAGCGTTAACGACACTGTCTCCAATAAAGTCCCGTCGAGTCATAAACGATTTCTCTTCAGGGAGGCCGAAAGGAGAGACAAAAAAAAACGCCGAGAACTGTGAAGGTAATAAGTTTCCTTTCGAAAATATTTGAGCCTTTTTGTGAGGCGAAAGGGTGCTCTGCGAAATGGCACTCGAGGGGCAGCTGCCCCGGTAACGGATCCCTAAATATAAAGTGAGTTAGTGAAGGAGGAAAAGGGATAACCTCCGAATGAGACAAAGCGCATGCGTGGGAAAATGGACACAGGATCGGACCCAAAGGAAATGATGAATATGAGGGGGAGTTGAAAACGTGGTTTGGAGAACGGGTTGAACCGTTGGATTGAATGCAGGGGAAGAATTGAGAGAATTCGCATTCGCGTTTATTTATTAAGCTACAGGAGATTTATTAAACAAGTGAGCGGACTCTTCCGGAAACATATTTAGGGACTGCATTGCTCTCGTAAACGCAAGGAAGAATAACCGGCTTATCATATTCAGGGAAAGCAATTTCCATATTCGGTCAGAATAATATTATTTATTTATTTACTAAATTTGGCCGCGGAAAAACACACGTGTAGTGTCAGCTTAATCATATATCATACACTTATTAAATATATACAATAAACTTATACATATTTTCATCTTAAGACAATTCACAGAATGACAGTTTCCATGACATATTTCGAAACTTCGTTAGAAGAATACTAGCTCCTCCTTTCCGCTTCGAAAGCAGTATCTAGCACTTTATACAGAGTATTCTAGAAAATAATACTTCCTCGTACTTCAATCTTTTCTCCCTAAACATAATTGAGGACAAAAATTAGACATTTAAGAGGAAAAGGAGGTCAACTAGCTAATGGAAGTCAATTAATTTCATTAGTATGTAAAGTTTCCAACTTATCCTGTGTCTCTCCCTAATATTTTCGTTCCTAATTCCTGTTCTAAATTATTCGACTTATGTTCCCCGTATTCATATCGCTTCCTTAAGAATAGCCATTCTTAATATTAAGCTTCAGAGCTATTTCTTGATTAATTAATGAAATATTTCACTCCTCGTCCACCATTCAAGTGTGTGTATCTCGTAGTTTTCGAAATGTATTGACCTAACAATGATATCGTTGCATAAAAAATAGTAAATGATTACAAAATTGGAAGTCATAATACTGTGAAATCTGAAATGAAATCATTTTTTGGTTTTAGATGTGATTGATGTATATTCTCTTGGAAAAATTGCAACTTCTAATGGTTAAATTTAGTAAAGAATTGATTGAAATTTTAATGCAGGAAAAAAATGCTCTTATACATGTTATACTTTTTACATTACAAGGAATCTAAATTTAAATAACATATTAACACATTTTACATTATAATATCTGAATATCTTTTTCTAAACTCCTTTTTGTTCTTAGGTAAGGGTATGAAGACCTCTTCAAACAAACTGTTCCACTCTTTAATCCCTCTATTTATGAAAGAACACTTAGCTAAATCTGTTATTCGCTTTCTCAACTTTCTGTCGATTCTGTATTATTAATTCTGTATTTAAGGATTGCATGTCAGTTCTCCAGCAAGGATACCCATCAACAGAAAGTTCGCATCATCACGGACTCTTACTTTTAAGCAACAAAAAACTCACAAGGAAAAGCTGACATGCAAAAAGTCTCACCAGGACTCGAACCTTGAATCTTTTACTTCCCAGGTGGATGCTATACCGAATTAAGCTATCAAGCCAAAATATCCTCCCGTGCAATTTTTCTTGGGATGTTTCCTAGGTGCATTCGCTCACATGCAAAGTCACCTTAACCTTGTGTTTAAAGTTACAATTGAAAAAAATAATTGCAATCAATAGTAATTGGTGAACTTTAATATTATGATTATATGACCAGCTATTTGATTCTCGAGGATACAGGGGCGGATTTACAATTAGATAAAATAAGCTCTACGTGAGGGCCTCATCTATATGGGGGCCTCAATAAGACTGTGCTGACGAATTCTCAATAGCAATTAGCTCAATTTATCTGCGGGTAATTTTAAGGTATTCTACGACAAATTTGGATGAAATGAAAAGGAACCACTTTTCAAAAATGATCCTAGTTCCTTTTTTATTAAAAAAAAAACAGCTTTGCATAATAACTTAGAAACGTATTTCTGTTGTTTTTTGCCAAGTTGTTTTTTTGCAATAAATAGGAATTAGGTTCATTTGTGAAAAGTGGTTACTTTTTATTTCTTCCAAATTTCTCAATAACAAATATTCTGATTTCCCACTTCAAGAAAACATTTCATTTTATAAACGTTGATTACGTCTATGCAATACGTTTATGGAATTCATTACATTGCTTCCGTCACCATATAACGCAATAAAGTCCATTCAACATTAATTGCAATTTATAGAAATACTACGTAGCATAATTCAAAACATTTTGTGTATTTTTGGCGTAGAGAGGCGACTGAGATTTCTAACGGAGGAGTATTTGAGTATTTTATGAAAAAATTGGAATTCTTCCACATTATTTCTACTAGGGGCCTCAATCTGTCTTTGCGCCTAGGGCCTTTGATACCTCAAATCCGTCCCGGCGAAGACAAATATTTAAATTTAACGAAACTCCGAATTAAAGATCAGCTCCTTTCAATAATGAAGCAATCAAATTTGGAAAAAGTAACGAAGTAATTAATTTAAGAATTGATTACATACACTACTTTAGCTACGAAGCTCTGCATGAAAAAAAGCAGAAAATCCATTATTTTCTGTTCTAATTTTCAATCCCATCGTAAACACGATTCAATATGCAATTTTTTGAACAGTTTTCTAGTTTCCCCAGACGTCGTCCCAGTTGCGGCGCTGTTGCCGTGACGTAATTAATTTCTAATCATCTAATGGGGCGCGTAATGTACCGTTCATTACCTAATTGCTTAGACCAACTAGTAAACGCTTATCAGCTATGCAGGAGTCTAAGGTACCGCAACATCAATATTGAAGCAGAGCACTTCAAATATGCACCCTATTTAAAAAATGTAATTTTGAGCCATGAATTGGCGAAGAGAATAAATATTTGGATAACACAACCTTGAAAATTAATCGGCTGAATACTCTTAATAAAACGTTAGCAATCATGATTTTAAGTTTGGATTAAAGTATTTGAACATCTGCTTCATATACGAGTTTATAGAAAGTTATTAGAAACCATAAATGTAATATCTATAAAGTGAATATTTATTTATATGATCGATATTGAACCCAAACCTATGCTTAAACGCGGACACACTAGTATAAATAGCGGAAATAACGTCCTTATCACCATAATGTTACCATATAAGTATTTTACACAAGCGCGCTCCCGTAGCGCTTATTACACACACACACACACACACACACACAAACACACACACACACACACATATATATATATATATANTTTATTAAGTTCATCTTACAACTTTTATCAGATATTCAAAGAAACATTTGCATGTGTATAAAAATTATAAACTTATAATTCACATATATTTATTTCGGAAACCATGGTATCATCTGGTGTATTTCATATATGATAAACAACGATAAAAATATAAATTACGGTGGGCGGTCTGCATGGAAGAAGATTTATTAATCAATTTATTACCTTTGATGTTGCATTTAGAGATGATCAAGAATTTCACTGTGGAGATACAAATAATTCGTATCCTTTCCCCGAGCAATTTCGACTAAATTAAAGTGAAAGGAATTGAAAATAAAACAAATGGCGCGGTAATTCATCCCATATCAGGAGACTAAATGCATGCGTATTGCGGCTTCTTAAAGGGGAATTTGTACAAATATTTTCTACATTTAATGATTCACAATATTTCATCGGAAGTGGTGCTATATCGGTTTTTTCACCTACATACCAAGAAATAATTTTAATAGCTACCCTTAGATGCGTCATAGGAGGATAATGGAAACCTGTTTTAATACTTTAAGTCTTGGTATTATAACGTATACTTAAAATGGAGTTGAAGTAATGTTCGCTTTAGGACTCAGTAATATATTGTTTATAATAGTTAATTTTAAAATTATAGTTAATATCCCTGCTTATCCATCACACACATATAGATGATTAATTATAATTGATTTAGTCCTAACAAAACATTACAATAAGTAACTTTAAAATGACCATTTGTTCATCTCTATTTTAAGTCTACCGGGCCTAAGTGTAAGATACCCTTCTCCAATGTTCCCGCGAACATTCCCCTATATTTATAGAACATTTACTGGAAATTTTGGCTGAAAATACATACTAAATAATTCTCAACATGAAGGTTTCAGAGCAGTCATCTCTCAGAAGAAACGGAATTTCATCGAAGGATCTTCATCATCCGGGAAATTCCCAATCAAAGCACATCCTTTTCTAGTTGACACTAAAGGATTACTGCAGCCATTTCGTAGGCAATAGATGAAGTAAATCAAGCCGTTATTTCGCGAACGTCCCGACGATGCAAGTTGGAAAAATTTCCTCTGCCAAAGGCGCATGGGCTACGAAATGAAGAAATGATCACAGAGCGGGAAAAAATGCGTAGAGAAATAAACTTGGTCTTTTCGGCGGAGGGCATTGTTGCGCGCATTTCGGTTGCCTCGGAGATATACGGTTGAATCCAACGGCGATAAATGGAAATGCACCTCAAAGAGATGATGAATCACGTTTCCGTCTGATTGCGATTTTCTCCCCTATTCATCCGCCGTTCCTTTCATCTCTCAAGCGCTTCTTTGCTGCACACCTCCCCTTTTTACGCCTTCTTTATCGGCCGCTTTGTTCACATGCACTTCTCTTTTTACAACCTCCGCCTTCATCTCTCAATATCCTTTAAACCGCCACCAATTTCACGCACGCTCCTTTACGCAAATACGTTTACGAACTGTTTACTTCCACCCGTAGGCTACCTTCAGAATTTCAAATTTTGTTTGCGCATTTTATTTTTATTTTCATCTTTCCCCCTCTTTTCCTTTCCACACCTTTCCTCCTAATTCTTTTTCACTATTTATTTGGCTGACGTATAAAATCAACAATATTTTCTTCCTTTTCCTTTATTTTCATTGTCATTTGAATTTCCTTTTTATTTTACATCAAAAATAAAACCTATAAACTCGAGCTCCACTTTCATTATACAGGAAATATTTTTGTCTCTTCAAATAAAAACATGGAAAGCAGACACGCAAAAGATTAATTGTGGAAGTCTATCTGTTTACTTGTTTTTATTTGAATAGTTAAAAATATTTCCTTTACATAACAAATTTCATTTGACTAAGTACTAAACGGATTACGATTTCTTAAAGTTCTAGCCAAAGAAATTTTAGATGAAAGAGTAAATCATTGATATATACTCTATTAAGAATTGTAGATACATAATAATAAAGGAATAATTATTAGAAAACAGAAATAAAAACTTCCTAAAATTAAAAGAAATTTGTAATAGAAAGATATATCAACAAAGTATCCGATAGGAGAGAAATTTAGGAATTTATTTTTATTCCGAATAACATATTTCTTTATCCTTTGTAGACAAAGAGCAACTTAAACATTCATTACCATCGATAGCCTTGATGAGGAATTCATTTATGTTTAATTTTGTACCGCTAATCCACGATTCTTTGAATTGCTTTTAGGAGAGATAAATAGTACATGAGATCTTACACCACACATCAAGTGACCGCTGCCCGCTAAGTATTTTCCGAAATCATTACAAGCAAACATACAAAGTAAACAGCCGAAAGCGATTCATTAAATCGCACACTTTCCATAGAATGCATCGCATCGTTTCCACGGTGTTCATCACAAATGAAATTGCGTTTTGGAAATGCGAGCAATGCTAGCGGCATTCATACGTACACAGATTACAAATCCATTCCAACCATAAGGCAGTTTTAAAGGAATCCCATTCTCATCCAACGGCAATATTCTTGATATTGTACCTCATAAACGAACAGTTTCAAATCATACATCCAATCGCTAATATTATTTTATTTACACATAATTGCATAAAACTCCTACGAAAGGAGGATATGACCAAGAGTGCTATATGAGATGACAGAGGCACGTACAAAAGAAGGCTTAGATCTTCGAAGAATTTAATTTAGGCCTTAGATAGATCATCATCAATTTTATACAATAAAAGTTATTTCTTTACAAATATTTCTCTTTATGCCATCACTGAAGTTTACAATTTTCACAAAAATACAATTTTTCTACACATTTCCCGTGTTTTTTTTCCTTGGTTAACTCTGCAAGCCTTCCTTTTCACCAAATAGCTTTCATCAGAATCTCTTCTGTTCAAAAAAAATAAGCTTCATCAGATGCTGATTGCGTGAGACCGAACAATGAAAGCGGAATTTGGGGTCCAGAGGGAAGTTTTGTCCATTCAACGCTTAATCTACCATGGAAAGCACTATTCATAAGAAAGGAGAACATCTCAAAGTCTTAAAGACGTAACGATTTATTATGAGTTTTGTTAGCATCATCAGAATTGGGTTAAGAGGGAGTCTATAAGGCAAAATGATAAGAATTTTCTAGATAAAGTTAAGCATTTTTCATTTTTAGTCTCGTGAGACCTTTGATTTTTGTCAGGAAATTTCTTAAGAATAAATACAGGATGATAAAATGCGAGGTCTCATTGATTTATTCAGCATCAATCTCTACCGCGAGTTTGTGGACTCTTGATTTCTACTTTAAATGTATGAGAAAATAAGTCACGTTCGTTTCTTCTTTCAAAAACTGAGACTTTGAACAAGGTCATTCTCGTGACACATCGAGTTCATGGTAAGTTCGATCAAAATCATTACTAATAATTTCTCCATAGGGTGTATCACGTTACTTGAGCTATGCACTCTTGAAAAACTCATTCATCGCATTTGACCTGATTTTCTCGCTTCCGCTCTTTCTTTAGAAACTGTCCTTAACATTTAGAGGCCATCTTGTCGTTTTGATTTCATCCCTCCTTTCTATTTGTTCAAATTATTGCGAAAACCCCCTTTGGGTTACCCTAAACCCCAAATGGGTTACGTAGCCTCAAACTTTCGTTCTCATACATTAACTTTCCAGATGAAAGCGGAATAAGAAAAACTTATACACGTTACCACAGAATTGGTGGTTGTTCGTAATTCTGTGGTAACATGTGCAAGTTGTTCTTATTTCTCCGAAAGAGTGTATTTTGTTGATTTCCCTTGCTTTAAAGACTATGTATGTCTCAATTGCTTTTTCTCCATATACGAAAAATAAAAAGGCAATGACTACTGCGAGGTGCCGAAATACCCAACAGAATGAATATAATGTACAATAAGCAAAAAACACTAACGGAAGATAAAACAACCTAATCAGCGACAAACTATTAACATCGCAAGTGCCTTTCGAATAGGAAAACATTTTGGAGATGATACATTTCCAGCTCTTTATACAATACAATCCCTCTTAACCGGCCAATTTCAATTTAGGACTGCACATTCGATCGGTTGCCGTTTTAGCCGGGTAATCCGATTAGTATCAACAAATTCAGGTACATAAATATGTATTTTCACTCGGAGTGGTATCTCTAATGTATTATGAAGTATTTATAGTGAAATATTCTTTTAGAAATCATATTTATTCTATATTATTCTTGTTTATTATTTTAGGAAGTAGTGGAGATAGGCTCTTATCCTTTCATCTCTCAAGCGCTTCTTTGCTGCACACCTCCCCTTTTTACGCCTTCTTTATCGGCCGCTTTGTTCACATGCACTTCTCTTTTTACAACCTCCGCCTTCATCTCTCAATATCCTTTAAACCGCCACCAATTTCACGCACGCTCCTTTACGCAAATACGTTTACGAACTGTTTACTTCCACCCGTAGGCTACCTTCAGAATTTCAAATTTTGTTTGCGCATTTTATTTTTATTTTCATCTTTCCCCCTCTTTTCCTTTCCACACCTTTCCTCCTAATTCTTTTTCACTATTTATTTGGCTGACGTATAAAATCAACAATATTTTCTTCCTTTTCCTTTATTTTCATTGTCATTTGAATTTCCTTTTTATTTTACATCAAAAATAAAACCTATAAACTCGAGCTCCACTTTCATTATACAGGAAATATTTTTGTCTCTTCAAATAAAAACATGGAAAGCAGACACGCAAAAGATTAATTGTGGAAGTCTATCTGTTTACTTGTTTTTATTTGAATAGTTAAAAATATTTCCTTTACATAACAAATTTCATTTGACTAAGTACTAAACGGATTACGATTTCTTAAAGTTCTAGCCAAAGAAATTTTAGATGAAAGAGTAAATCATTGATATATACTCTATTAAGAATTGTAGATACATAATAATAAAGGAATAATTATTAGAAAACAGAAATAAAAACTTCCTAAAATTAAAAGAAATTTGTAATAGAAAGATATATCAACAAAGTATCCGATAGGAGAGAAATTTAGGAATTAATTTTTATTCCGAATAACATATTTCTTTATCCTTTGTAGACAAAGAGCAACTTAAACATTCATTACCATCGATAGCCTTGATGAGGAATTCATTTATGTTTAATTTTGTACCGCTAATCCACGATTCTTTGAATTGCTTTTAGGAGAGATAAATAGTACATGAGATCTTACACCACACATCAAGTGACCGCTGCCCGCTAAGTATTTTCCGAAATCATTACAAGCAAACATACAAAGTAAACAGCCGAAAGCGATTCATTAAATCGCACACTTTCTATAGAATGCATCGCATCGTTTCCACGGTGTTCATCACAAATGAAATTGCGTTTTGGAAATGCGAGCAATGCTAGCGGCATTCATACGTACACAGATTACAAATCCATTCCAACCATAAGGCAGTTTTAAAGGAATCCCATTCTCATCCAACGGCAATATTCTTGATATTGTACCTCATAAACGAACAGTTTCAAATCATACATCCAATCGCTAATATTATTTTATTTACANCACTAGATGCTCAGTCCCATTGTTCCAATCAACAACTCAACAATGTTACTCCTCCTACGCCAAGTGTTTAAGTACGCTGCCATCTAGCGACCTTTTAAACATACACCTGCTACAATCTATATAAAATAAAGTCTATTATTTCTCCAAACGTTAAGTCGTAATCTTAAAAGCCTATAATTTTCTGTTTGTTCATCTTCTGTGGATTGTTAAATGCGTAACCTATCTATTTACTCATCGGAAGTGTTAAATAATTTTTAGAAAATATAATCAGCAAACGAACTATTTAGCGCCGCGTTTTCATCGTAAACAGGCCGTTGTACGCATACCTAATTAACAGGCCGGTTAATCAGTCGGCCGGTTAAATCAAAGCCGGTTAAGAGGAATTATACTCCACAATACAAAGATTCGAAAAGGTAGAAAAAAGAACTGTTGGGGAGGGATAAAAAATGAACGGAAGAAACGTGGTGAGCATCCAGTACGAAGTGCCCTCCCCAGAAACGTCAATTTACAAACGTCACGCGAGCACCTCCTTGCGTGATCCTGTAAACATCGATCAACTCCTCCCTTTTTATCGCAGCCTTTCGACTTTACAGCGGCCGTTCATTCTCTGTATTCAGTGCAAATGTGCGTCTCCTATTCCGCGCTCTTTCGCTGCGGTTTTCCATGACAAACGTTTTCCCTTTTATTTGCACATCGCGCATTTCGAAATGCGGAAACGAAAACATGGTGCTGATGCGAGTGTGCGAGGCGGAATGCGAGGAAACGAGAAAGGGAAGGCAATATTTTGGTTCCATTAAAAGTAAAAAAATGAAGAGCCCTGTTCTGAATGGACGAGCTTTTGAAAAAAAAATACTCTTAAAATGTTTATTTTCAGCAACTTTCAAGATGAAAAAATCGGGACGTTTTTCCCCGGATGACTTTATCTGCCGCGGGACGAAGATTACATTTTGTATTTTTTATGCGCCGTGTACGGATTATCCGTTAAAGCGGATGTGAGCCTAGACAGTATAAATGTCTCCGAGCTGATTTACGTCTGAAAAATTCGGTTTTTGTACACTGCTATGCAAGAATACTATGTAAGACGACATTATAAATACGACATAGGACCACACATATATTCTCTGAAATATTGTACGGAATATACCGTCTACAAATCTGAGCAAGATATACTGTCGAGTCTCGAATATGCAGGTTAACAGAGTTTTCGTATTATCCGAGGTACATGTTTGTTTGTTTTGCCTTTTTCACTTACGCATATCTGTGCCGGTACGCGGCTTAAAATACCTTTGCTATGACTGCACAATGCAATTTCAGCATAGATGAGCTAACGTTGACATAATAATCTGGAGAATTGTGAATCTGAAATCAGAACTTCGTTTGGAAAATTGATGTATATATTATGAAAAGAGAAATATTTTGTTTTAAAAAGTATTAACATAAAAGTGTTTTTAATTGCAAATTCACGTCGTGCTATGGCAAGGGCGGAGGTGCTTATTTCAAAATTTAAGCACGCAATACGACCCTTCCGTATTATCCGAGTTTTTGATTATCCGAGGTGGCCTCGGTCCACATTAAGTCCGATAATCAAGGCTCAATTATATTCTGATAATTTATTCATCAATTCTCTCCTCCAATCACGATAACTATCACTAATCACGGGTACTTGTAAATATATTGAAGCACGGACATTGAATAAAAATTGCGTTAGTTTTATATTAGATTAATTGTAACTTTTGTTTGATAAAGTTATAACTTAGTGGGTCTCTTTCACCTAACCCTATGTAATTATAATGTACGTATAATAAATGTTTAAAAAGTACTAAAAAATATACGAAATAAAGAAATGCGTGGGCTGTAGAAACAACCTTTACAACTAAAGGTTGACTCAGAAGAAATCTGTTTGTATGCGTGTACGAATGAAGAAAGAAATTAAGACGCCGGGTAACAAGGGGTAAATACATTAAAAACATCGAAAACTTCCTAACGTTTTTGCCAGACAGATTTTTTTATTCCCTCTTTTCTTAATTATTTCCACGATTTTCAGCGAATTTTAATTTAAATTCTTTTCAATTGAAGCTAAACGTGTGAATTAGCAGGGTAGTTCAAATAATTCCAAATACTATGACGTTCATCGCCTAAATAAAAAGTAATTTACGTATATTTTT
The DNA here is from genome assembly GCA_000376725.2 of Ladona fulva. Classification (NCBI taxonomy): domain Eukaryota; kingdom Metazoa; phylum Arthropoda; class Insecta; order Odonata; family Libellulidae; genus Ladona; species Ladona fulva. Next base: position 605,432 of record KZ308232.1, on the reverse strand, counting down.
AAAACAGCAGCAATGGACCAAACCAGTAATTTGTGACATATCAGGATTTACCAATCGGAATCGAACGCCGAGATACAGAAATTCGGTTACGCAATTCACCGATTCTACATTCAGATCATAATCTTTCTCTTTATACTCCAATATCTATTCCCGGATTTGAGTTTTGTTTCACTGTTAACGAGATATCAATCCAAGTTCAAAGAGGAACTTATTTATAGCAGATAACCAGGTTATTGTGATCGAGCTCTACGTACGATCTCGTATGTGTCAGTGGATAATGAGTGATTCGGTTCCAGGCAAAAGCCTCTAGCATTCCCTTTATGGAGCTGAAAATAATATCAATCGTCTGCTTTCAGAGGAAAACAATTCCATTCCGCTTCACATTGATTTGCCCCTCGAGTTTTTCGGAATTCCATAGTTTTTGTAAGAGGAGCAGAGAAGGGCGGTGACGGATGGTTCAAGCTAGATTCGGATGTTTCCAATAATTCTCAAAGAGTTGGAAGTATGATCTCAGAAACGTATGGAATTCAATAAAATAAAGTTCAATTTAGTATAGACCTAGTGTGGAGAACCTTTTTTTCAATCTATGGCCGGATGTAATATTTTGTCTCGTAACAAATCATTAGGACGCATATAAAATCAGCAATGGTAGGTGGTAGAGTAGAGTACACTAGTATCAGTTATGAGTTCAAAATTTAAAGTCTTTTAAAAGCTGCTTGAGGCTGTTCAGCGATCTCTCTATATGGTTGGAGGAGATCCGGGAGATTTCGGGAATGGAAGATCCGGGTTCGAGTCCCAGGGTAGAAAAAGTTTTTCAAGTCCGTTTATCCAAAGAGCAATTTCAAATAGTTTAACATCGAACCAGTACGTAGGAAGTCGATAATCGCTAGAGAAACTTTAACGCTAGAGAAACTTTTACGCTAGAGAAAAGAGAATCCTTTCCGTTTAATTGCAAGTTGAAGTAACGAGCGAAGCAAGGAAAGAAAACAGTATAAAAGCGAGCATTTGTTTCGGAAATAGAACAAAATAGGTCAATAGGACTCCCAAGAAAAGCCGCAGATTCTACTTTTTGTGGAAGAGAGTGAAGTGTGAAAACCAGAGAGGATATCAATTAAAAGCCATAAATGAAAAAGCGATGAGGTAGTGGACGAAAACAAAAGTATGAAAAACAACAGTACAGTACTTACACTAACAAATCACTGGTCAACTAATGACGATTCCCTCTTTTAAAACTAAGAGAAGCAGCATACCCAGAAGAAGACGTAGAGCTCAAATCTCAAGACAATTACATCACAATGATTGAAGATCTTATTTATTTTACGCAGACTCCAAGCTCGAGAAGCCAATGAACGAGGTAAACGTAGGATATGAGAATATTTAAGGACTTCAATTTAGGAGAGCTATATTCGCTCACCCACGCTTGAGCAGGTAATTGTCAGTCTTCTTCAAGACGTACATACAATTCCACCTTATTTTTTTGCTGTAAAGAGCTCGTAAAATTTTAATTCCTCTTTTCTTTCCGAGCTGAAGTAGTTTTAAGTTTATTATTTTATCATTAGCGAAGGAAAATGTCTTCCCTAAATGTTTCTTAAAAAGAGTCTTTCCTCGCTGGAAGTTTTTATGAAGGCAAAATCGACGGGACCTACGCTGTGATGCCAATTTTATTTCATTATCTTTTTAAGGTTCATTTTTATAGCATTCGCATTCGGAACACATAACTATTAGTTAGAGAAACTAAGTTTTAACAGTAACTTTAAAAAGTCAATAGTTTCTGCTTCTGAAGTTAAAACGCTCGCTAAATTTTTATTTTTACAAAATGTTTCCTAAAATTAAAATCAATATTGTTCAAAATTAATTATATAATCAGCTATTGAGATGAAAGAGGCCGACTTTCTAAACGAGTATACCAAAGATAAATCAGAAACGATCCTTTCCGCGAACTCATTAACTAGAATTTTATCAAAACTGCTCATATATCTTTCGATAATAATATCTTTGATTCTAATCCATATAATTTTAATAATTATTACGCCTTTGCCTTTCTTAATTATTAATTAAGATATATTATTCTCAATAATCGAGGTAAAAATACTAATATTTTATCCATCTTCCTTCGATATATAGTTTGAATAACTTCCGTTCTGTACAAGATAAATTTTATTTGTTAACATCTGATTTATTATCAATACGTTCCTGCTACTCTATATTGACGATTAAAATATGTTCAGCTCTTCCAGTACAGAATAAAGAAAATGTATTTTAAATTTACTTCAGTCTCAGTATTCTTCATGCTGTGACGATATGAAGCTATGTTTGTAGTGACGGTGAATAATGAAATTTATCTTGGTTTTCCACTTTTTAGATGTTAAGAAAATTGTTATTAATGGGGACTTTTCTGTGTATTAACATGGATTATTTCACTCATACGTTTCTGGCTGAAAGAGGCATTGAGAGTAAATGTGTTAACTTCCTATTATATATATCTATCAATGTTAATTGTAAATTGAGTATATTTGGTTTATTTATTGCATTTATCTTCTATGTTTCGTCTACAAAAATATCTTTTTAATAACTCGTAATTACTCTATGACTGTTTGACATTCTAATTTAATCTGTTTTTTGTATTGTATCTGATTGTATGTTCTTTCTGTAAATTTTTTCTTTATGTTATTTTATGCATGTGTGCCTTGACATATTTTTTAGTGTGATTGAAACAATCTCTTTCAGTAAGTAATCTATAAATCTCTTTTACCACCTTTTTTATAAAATTTCTTCGTTGAATTTATATACTTTGCATTTCTCATAGCTTACTTTTGTTTCTTAGTAGCAGGAACGTATTGATAATGTATTGTTGTTGTGTGGCTTGATGATGGTTGTTCTGTGGTGGGCGAAAATGTTCTGTAATTGAAATTAGCATTGTATATTCTTCTGCATAAGTGTGTATTTTAGTATTGTAATTGTGGTAGAATACTAAGTTACCACCGGACTATTAATCCATCTGTAATATAAATAATAATAAAACATGTATGTATGTATAAATATATTACTATAAATCTGTGATTGGACTCTGCCAGTAATTAATCAATTTATGAAAATTAAATATCCTACATTGTTCATGTAAAGAGTCAGCTCATCGTTATTTTAGACACAAATAATTATTTCAGCGTTCATAGAGACCGTTGGAATGATAATAGCTCTCCTGCATTTAATTCCGGTACCTGATTTTTGCATCCTTCCCACGTCGGTGCTTTTCCGGCCGCGTAATCCCTCGCGGTGGCAAACACAATCTCCGTAATCATCCAAGACACACTTTAGGATAAATAACAAAGAGGGACAGTGACCTCGACTAATCTCGTTATTCCACAGGATTTCCGCGTCGCTAAGACGACAAGCACAAACGAAAGAAAAACCGAATGCACTCCAGCGCTCTCTGGCGGAAGCAATTTTATAAACGCCCTTAATCCCCGGGAGAATTCAATGCACAAAAGCGGTTTGATGCACTTTGGTGGAGCGGTTCCCCGTTTCTCCCAAAGGGTGGTTGTGCATGCATTCGAATAAGGGGAAGAGAATACTCATCTGGGGCCCCTCCGCCATGTTCCTCTTTCCAACTTTAACTTCCGCCGCTATTTTTTTTCCGAGCAACCAGATGAAACTAAGTGAAACTCGCCCCTCTTCGCTTCCTTGTCGCGTTTCCTCTTACACCCTCTCTTCCGCTTCCTACCATGCAAACATGTGCTCTCGCCTCTCAAGTCTATTGCAGATCTAAGCATGAATAGGGATACCTATGGTAATTTCAACTATCGAGAGAAGACGGTGCGATTTTCGTTCTATTATTTTGATCTTTCCTAGGAAATTCCTTTAATATGAATTAATAAATTCGTATGTTTACGCAACATGTATTGTGGATGCATTTTTCAACTTGAGTGAGTATAGAATATCATACGTATGTAACATCGTAATGCCTTACATAATTTTAGTGTAACTATTTACTCATAAATTCAGGCACCTTGATCTCTGGCTCAGGTGGCAATGGCTGTCAATCTACCATTGCCGGATTTTACAACTTTGTAAAATCAACAACAAATTGAAATTAGAGAGCGATAGAATATTTGATTGCATAAAGAATCAGAGGCGTCGTCAATGGGGTGGTTTTGGGGATTCAAACCCCCAAAAGAACCTTCCACCCATGAGAACAGAACCAACAATAAACGCAAGTATGCGAGAAGATAGTCTATCGCAATTATGCCAAACAAACACCGCATGAGATTTACTGGGTATATATGTTAAAATAAATCAGTTAAAACTTTCATTAGATTTTGGAAGGAAGTTTTCCTGTCCCTGGATTGCAGGCAATGCAGTGTTTACTTAATGACTCTAAATCCTCCCCATGGACAAATCCTGGCTACGCCCCTGTAGAGAGATATTCATTAACATTGCATTTCTGCAAACTTTAATGTGAATTTTCGCTTCCTCCCTGCGAACGAGAAAAGTCTTATAGCAGATCTAAAAACATGCACATGCCATCCGTAAACGTCTCTTTTGTTATACCTTCTAATTTACCACAGAAATTTTCAGCAAAAGGCAACAAATAAAAAACCCGCCTTAAAAAATTGAAATAAAAGGGATATGGGTGAAAATAAAACAGAGCATTTAATAAACAAATTTGAAAATAAAGTAGAACTAAAATAAGATACAATTTTGACATGAACGTACAATATATATTACTTTCTTCTCCGAAAAAAATCTCTTCCTATACCTTCAAAGAATTAAAGAAGAAATGTTTCAAGGTGCGACACTTGTACAATTCTTGGTTGTACCGCTAAAGTAAAATGCAATCTACTGCTGTGATATCTTGCTTTCATAAGCCGAGCACCCATCTAGAGTTCATTTTCATCCATCTGACATTTTCTTAGAGATCATCGTACATATTCTCGGAGAAAATTCTACGATTCTTTGAAGTATAAGAAAGGCAACAGTAAAAAGAATTGGCTACGGTAAAAAAATATTATTTTCAGTTCAATAGGATTATATTGCAACCAATCCTAGCATAGCCATTTCGACTAGGATTCTAAGCACGAGAATAGGACGAGGTCTTTAATAAGCGGAACATTCAAAAAACGTCCTCCAATGTATTAAAATTTATTTTGTTTTCCCTCGTTTCCCCAAAAGTTCCGCTACGGTTCCCATTTTAAAACCGAGTCTCCGTCCCTATTCCTCGAGAAAACTTCCCTCTTCGAGGGTTTTCCACTCTTCTAAAAGCAACCTTGTTTTTCCTTGATAGTAATTTGAGCTTGGGGCTCCGTGGCAAACGGTGTACGAGATGTACAACGAGTTCCTACCACGCGTAATTAGTTCGGAAATGCACATTATATCAGCGACATTCCTTAATGCTCGTATAAGAAAAGTTTCACGAAGGTGAAAAATGTTAAAGGGAATTAAGTAATGGGAGAAATAGTTGCCTTCGGGCCGGTATACTCCGCGTTCATTAGGATCAGCCAAACTCGGATTACGTGTTCTTCTAAGGCTAACGACCTACTCTATTCCCCAGGAAATCCACAGTATCACTCGCGGGGTAAAATTCTTCGTTTCTCCCCATCTCTCCCGGGAAAAGGTTTTACAGGAAGTTCCGGAATTTCTTTCTTTCACTTACCTAGCTTTTAAGGCGAGACCTAAACTTAACGTTATTGAAATTAGTGGAAAGAGCTGAACTGTGCTAAACAGAAAACAGCGAACTCTTAAACTTAAGCACTAACTTCCTGCTTTGGAAGAGAGGAAGCCATTGAGAATTACTATTACTACTATTTAGGAAAACCGTAAAATAGCGTAGATGGCTTAGAGCTGTTCCTCTTTCCTTAAAATAAACTGCTCTTAACCTGGAGGATACGACTGAAAAAAAATCTCGATCCCCGCCCAAGTACACAGCTGCACATAGCAACGCAAAATAAAAAAGGTGATGGATGATTTATTCATTTCCACAATACAGCGATATGAATTCTTTCTAAACGTGATCTTGAGTGAATTATCTCCACATGAAGGCCAATCCTGCTCAATTAAAATGGTTTCCGAAATTGATCACTCATTATAGAAAATGGTAGCGATTGAAACGATGAAACTAATATATAGGCTGGGCATAATTTCATATCAACTCATTTCATCCATTATATTTAGATATTACTTTTTTATTTTAATAATAAATGCTTCATGAATAACTTTCATGAAAATGTAAGCTGAAATACTTAGTGCGTACGAGTTAGCCTATTTAAAACTACATTAGATTTTCATGTCAAAAGACGTCATTCATTTATGAAGTGATTAATTACTCGTACACCTAAACTTTTATGACTGATAAAATAATCTCATCTGCTTCTTACCTAGTATAAAAGCTAGTTTTATCATCAGTCAGTACATTTTAAAACTTTTAATTTAGAGGTGGGTAATTTTGGACGTTTGAAGATAAGCAAATCCGCCATTTGTCCTGTAATTAACGCCCATCAGTCATAGTAGATATTAAATATAGAGGAATAAAACTTTGCATTGAAAATGCATTTTTAAAAAAGAATGAAGCCGGCTTTGCGGAAATTTTGTCTGCTAAACCTTCTTAATAAAACTACTGAAGAGCTTGAGATTCAAAGTCCATTGGTAACCAATCCAATATTACTCATTTATTTATGTCGTCTTTCTTTTTGGGGCGAATTTTAGTTAATTTTGTCCATTCTTACAATAAACCTTAAATAAACACACATTAATAGCAATAGATTCATTTAGTGCGATGGGACGCTTTGCGTTGCCGTAAAATATCGTCTCCATTTTTCCCAAAAGTGTTTCCTTTGCATCTCTACACTCGCATTGCGACAAAGAAACTCACGTGTTTCCTAATAAAGCGGATGGAGAGCACGAATGAATCGCGGTGGGAGGTCAAAGGAGGCGATCGCACTGGAAGCAATCGGGGATAGGTTCGGTCCACTTAATTAAAGGCAACGGAGGAACGATACGTATCCGATAAAAAAGCGATGATTTATTCGTCTCCGCACGCGATAAGAAAGGGGATAATATTTTCATAGGAACGCGTTCTCCCCTTTCCCACAATTCCCTCGCGCCGCCCTCCATGACTTCCAGAAACGATTCCCGGCTCGTGATTAATCTACTCCTCTTCTTCATAAAAAAGAAATTGCGGATACATCGAAAAAAAGTCTCTTTCGAAACTGCGACGGGAAATAAAAAAAAAAGCCGTACACGACAAAGTAACACGCCGCGAAACCATCTTCATTTTTTTTCCTTTCGGGAGCGGGCGCATGGAATAAAAACAAATGAGTGGCGCAAAAGAGAGGAAACAAATGAAGGAATGCTCGTGGTCGCGGCAGCCATGAAGCGTTCCTCCGAATCCGTGTCTGCGCAACATGCTCCCTTATACGCCCAATTCGATTCTATCCGCAATTAATTAATTTTCCTCCTTGGAGCAGTTCCGGATGGCCATAACCACGGATCGAACCATCAATCTCCCTTTCCATTTCTCTTCCACCCTCTCTGCGCCATTCATCTCCTATCCTTCCATCCCACACACGCCTGTCAACCGGTTCTCCGCGCGCGAAAGAGAGAAAAATTGCGATTAAAGAGGAGGGTAAACCAACGGCAGAAACGGATTAAAATAATCCTATGCAACTAGTAAATGAGGATAAAAATCTTCACAAGGGAATTCTACACTTAACAGTACCTTTCCGCAAAAATAGAAGGGATAGAAACAACAGAATTGATCACCATCGCAGATTACAGAGTAATCCATCTTAAACGGACACCTCGGGACCGCAAATATTGCCTCTTGCCTTTTCGGTTGATTAAACTTGCAAACACTAATATACCTTTAGGCGAGACCACGGGGGAATTCTGTCAGTGTATTGATAAACTGCATTGTGACAAGTAAGGAAATGTTCCTCTTACATTGGATTTTTCCTTGAACTTAAGCATCCAAATATCGGAAAGTAACGAAGTAATTCATATTCAGTAGTCAATATAATTATATTACGTAATAACCTCTGTATCTCTCACAATTAATTTTAATCTGGAATGTACCTTTGAAAAACCGACCAATGAGCGAGGTCTATTTTAGTGTTTCCCAAACTTTTTCATGTCCTCTAGACAGCCAAGTGTCACCGATATGCAAAGGTTTTGTTTTATTAATTAATGCAATTTAATATTTCGCAGATAATTAGTTTGTAGATGAATTGTATTGACACTATTGGATAATTAATTTGTAGTTAATTAAAGTATTATCGGAAAACGGGTAAGGGTGACTTTGCGCAAGATGGTGCGCACCCAGGAAAAATCCGAAGGAAGAATGGACTTGAAAAAAGTCTGACGGGACCGGGAATCGAACCCGGGTCTCCCAATTG
>KZ308232.1:561992-592291 GCA_000376725.2 Ladona fulva | reverse complement strand
GATTATATACAAGTAAAAAACCTTTGAGGATATATATTAGTAATTATCAATTAATTTTCGGCAACATAGAAAAATTTGCAGGATTTCCCGTTTTGAGTTTTTCATTATACGTATTCCCTTATATTATATGTTTAAGATAAGTTTAGTATTAAACATCTCTAAGTTTGATATTCACAAAGTAACCTAAATCTAGTGTTCTGTAAACATTATTTCTAAATTTGCAAAGATATTCTCGAAGAGATCATTCATGGCTCATTAAGCAGTACTTGAAGTAAGAAAGATTACGTAACATCTTTCGCCATAGTTTATCTCTTAACATCAAGGGTAATTTATTAATTTACTCCCATTATGAGATTAATTACATAACTATTTTGCTGGAAATGTTACATTTTAATGGTGAAAGTAAACACCGAAGCATTATATTATTATTTTATCCCAAGCATTATATTTTTATAAATATTTACCCAAGCATAAATTCAGACACATTGATCCGATGTAATTGTTTGAAGACAACACAAATATCCCAGTGCAATTAACTCAAAATCACAAGGGACTAGGAACGATTTATATTTACACAAAAATGTATTTTTTGAAGCTGTCGTCAACAAATACTTGCCCCGATTAAAGATTCGCCAATGAACAATACCATTTCCCATGCACAGCTGCATTTAAGAGCTCGAGTGGATTTATTTCCCTTCTAGGTTATCTACGTCTATGATATCTTGCTTACCCTTTCCTCAAATTCACCCTTCAACTTCTTTCAAGAAGAAAGAGTACTTTCTCAGATGGTTCCCCACTCAATGGCGAGCTGCATCGGTGGCACGTAGCGTTCCTCTTCACTATCATTCTTATAAGATTCCTCCTCGCCTATTCAACTCTTCGTGACACCTTATTACTTCAGATTCACGGTTTTTCCGTATCACTTGAATTTAGATGAATCTTCCAGTCTTACAACTCACGTAGAAACCAAACTTGTTATACTCAGGGTATTTTCGGTAGAAGTTTTGAAAGACAGTAAATTTTAACACTATTCCTTCTTTGCATTCAGCGGACGTGAGTTCACTCATCACAGACAAAGTTCTTTTGCCGTGAATTCGGGAATAGTTATATTCTGAATGCTTTTCACCTAGTACATGAGTTTAAGTCGACGTTCCATTTCTGAAGCGCGGCTACAGAGGAAATAACCTGGTGTGTTTGATAAGAGGATGGTTGAGGCCGTAGCAAGCGCGCAATCGAGAATATGAATGTAAAATACGAAATGCGGAAGCCTATTCTGGTATTAGGAGATGAATTAAAGAGGAAGTACTCTCTGCTACTTGTTTTTATGAGCTTTTCACTTAAGAAACCATTATAATTATGCAAATTATGTTTTTGCCTTGTAAATTGTTAATCTAATAAATTGTTCTTTTGCTTGAACCACTTTCTCAAGAAAGGTATTTTGCTATATTTTATATATTAAATTGGATATATTTTTTTTTTCCTGAGAAGAGCGGTTCCTGTTTCTTTTTATTTCTCCTACCAAGATGTAATTCATCGTATTATATCTCTTAGTGTAAGGTTGAATAAAGATGAACCTATTTACGGCATACATTTAATTCCTTTGAATAGAATAACAGCCTTCATGGAATACTTCCCATCAAAAGTTTTGTTTTGATGATTCTGAATCGAAAGGCCTAAAGATAAAATTGCAAGTGCTCCACTGAAAGTAAAACTTATCTTATTGTGAGATTATTCTAAATTGAAAAGACACCTATGGAAAAAAGAGCATGATACAAGTTCATTTCCCGCAGGCGAGACTATCTTTGATTTTCTTTGATCATTAAAGCATTATATTACGTGAATTATCAAAAAAATGGAACAAATTAACCCTCTACCGGAAGTTCAAAGAGAATAAATTGGACTAATTTACGGATATATCGAAATTTATACAAAATGGCAATTAATGGGAATATAAACACCACATTAAACCCGTAATACAAACGAATTCCCACCCATTTATATAAACGTTATTGGTGGATTACGATACAGAGGCGCCGAATTTTTCTCCGTCCGTTATTCGCAGAGGAGCAGGGCCATAAAACCATCACGGGGTCGAAAGACTGGGTCGACCCGGTCGTTAATCGTTATACTCTGAATGTAGAACAATGCATCTGCGAGTATAACTAACGGACTCCAAGTTTGCATTCCCACTGCAGTCGTGAACTGGGATATTTATATGCTAATCCGACCGCAAATTTTAAATCGGGTATTTGCGAGCCATTTGTGAATTATCATTCAGCGAGAGTCGTTTGTTTGTGGAAATAATAAAAGAGGAGCGAAAGCGGGGTCGATGGTATAGTTGACCTCCGTTCCATATGCTGACCTCTCCGGGGAATCGATAACTAGGCGAAGAGAGGGCATTAAGGAGAACTCGTAATTTCTCGTGTCGTCGCCCAGATTCCGAACAGAGACATATCTTAGCGACCGATTCCCAAACCTGATTAAGTCTTGGTCCAAAATCCGCAACTTTGAGGGAAATGAAATGTCCCATCCGAACGCGAGATATTACAAGCGAGTCTACGTATGCAAACGTAACGTCTCTTTAACTGTCCATGGGGAAATCGAATTACTAAGTCAATTCTGATGAAATAATTAACGCTACCATAGAACCCATAGCATTCTGCTACTGTTGCTTCTGGAGTGTTCCGTCGCTCCGAAGTAAAGTCACATTATCATTAAGTCAAGACATTTTTATATACATGCAGACAAGCTCTAAAGTTTTGGGGGACCTGAATGTCTGTTCTTCAATGATTCACACAATATGGAATACCGATTTTACTTTCCCGCTATTTTAATTCTCTTCTAATTCAAATTTTTCACCGATGAATNAATGCTTCATGAATAACTTTCATGAAAATGTAAGCTGAAATACTTAGTGCGTACGAGTTAGCCTATTTAAAACTACATTAGATTTTCATGTCAAAAGACGTCATTCATTTATGAACTGATTAATTATTCGTACACCTAAACTTTTATGACTGATAAAATAATCTCATCTGCTTCTTACCTAGTATAAAAGCTAGTTTTATCATCAGTCAGTACATTTTAAAACTTTTAATTTAGAGGTGGGTAATTTTGGACGTTTGAAGATAAGCAAATCCGCCATTTGTCCTGTAATTAACGCCCATCAGTCATAGTAGATATTAAATATAGAGGAATAAAACTTTGCATTGAAAATGCATTTTTAAAAAAGAATGAAGCCGGCTTTGCGGAAATTTTGTCTGCTAAACCTTTCTTAATAAAACTACTGAAGAGCTTGAGATTCAAAGTCCATTGGTAACCAATCTAATATTACTCATTTATTTATGTCGTCTTTATTTTTGGGGCGTATTTTAGTTAATTTTGTCCATTCTTGCAATACACCTTAAATAAACACACATTGATAGCATTATATTCATTTAGTGCGATGGGACGCTTTGCGTTGCCGTAAAATATCGTCTCCATTTTTCCCAAAAGTGTTTCCTTTGCATCTCTACACTCACATTGCGACAAAGACACTCGCGTGTTTCCTAATAAAGCGGATGGAGAGCACGAATGAATCGCGGTGGGAGGTCAAAGGAGGCGATCGCACTGGAAGCAATCGGGGATAGGTTCGGTCCACGTAATTAAAGGCAACGGAGGAACGATACGTATCCGATAAAAAAGCGATGATTTATTCGTCTCCGCACGCGACAAGAAAGGGGATAATATTTTCATAGGAACGCGTTCTCCCCTTTCCCACAATTCCCTCGCGCCGCCCTCCATGACTTCCAGAAACGATTCCCGGCTCGTGATTAATCTACTCCTCTTCTTCATAAAAAAGAAATTGCGGATACATCGAAAAAAAGTCTCTTTCGAAACTGCGACGGGAAATAAAAAAAAAGCCGTACACGACAAAGTAACACGCCGCGAAACCATCTTCATTTTTTTTCCTTTCGGGAGCGGGCGCATGGAATAAAAACAAATGAGTGGCGCAAAAGAGAGGAAACAAATGAAGGAATGCTCGTGGTCGCGGCAGCCATGAAGCGTTCCTCCGAATCCGTGTCTGCGCAACATGCTCCCTTATACGCCCAATTCGATTCTATCCGCAATTAATTAATTTTCCTCCTTGGAGCAGTTCCGGATGGCCATAACCACGGATCGAACCATCAATCTCCCTTTCCATTTCTCTTCCACCCTCTCTGCGCCATTCATCTCCTATCCTTCCATCCCACACACGCCTGTCAACCGGTTCTCCGCGCGCGAAAGAGAGAAAAATTGCGATTAAAGAGGAGGGTAAACCAACGGCAGAAACGGATTAAAATAATCCTATGCAACTAGTAAATGAGGATAAAAATCTTCACAAGGGAATGCTACACTAAACAGTACCTTTCCGCAAAAATAGAAGGGATAGAAACAACAGAATTGATCACCATCGCAGATTACAGAGTAATCCATCTTAAACGGACACCTCGGGACCGCAAATATTGCCTCTTGCCTTTTCGGTTGATTAAACTTGCAAACACTAATATACCTTTAGGCGAGACCACGGGGGAATTCTGTCAGTGTATTGATAAACTGCATTGTGACAAGTAAGGAAATGTTCCTCTTACATTGGATTTTTCCTTGAACTTAAGCATCCAAATATCGGAAAGTAACGAAGTAATTCATATTCAGTAGTCAATATAATTATATTACGTAATAACCTCTGTATCTCTCACAATTAATTTTAATCTCGAATGTACCTTTGAAAAACCGACCAATGAGCGAGGTCTATTTTAGTGTTTCCCAAACTTTTTCATGTCCTCTAGACAGCCAAGTGTCACCGATATGCAAAGGTTTTGTTTTATTAATTAATGCAATTTAATATTTCGCAGATAATTAGTTTGTAGATGAATTGTATTGACACTATTGGATAATTAATTTGTAGTTAATTAAAGTATTATCGGAAAACGGGTAAGGGTGACTTTGCGCAAGATGGTGCGCACCCAGGAAAAATCCGAAGGAAGAATGGACTTGAAAAAAGTCTGACGGGACCGGGAATCGAAACCGGGACTCCCAATTGCCTCTCTCCCAATTAAGTATTATGATTATAAAACTGCAATATGAATAGTATACTACTACACTAACCTTCTCGAGTCCAAGCAAAAGAGCTCGTAAGTGCCACTAGCAGGGCGTGTCCCACTGATTGAGAATTACTGGTCTAGTCAGCTCAAAGCGAAATAAATTAGTTATTCATAGGCTGAAGGCACGTGCCATTTTCTCCGAGACAGACCCTTTTCCGGTCGTTCTGTCCACCTTGTTTCTGTCGAAAACTAAATCTTGAGCTACTTTATAGAGATTCATTCGATTTTTATGGATTAAATTATTCTTCCACACAAGTCACAGATCAGTGAAAATGAAACATAATTACCACTGACCACAGCTTCCAGTAATATGGCTGAATAGACTATCTTTAATAACGTAGTAGTAATAATATCTTAAAAGTGCTTCGAGAGCTAAGGTTATTTCGAACCCCCACCGGGAGTTGAGCCCGGAACCGCTTTCACTGAAGTCGAACGCGTTACCCACATGGCTATCCGGAGACCCCCTCTCTACGATTACATCTCTTTCGCCACCACATCCCTTTCAAAATATAATGTTTGCGTATCAGTTTTTATAATCATATACCATTATGAGAATAATGGTAGATGATTAGAATGAGAATTATTGAGAATGGCCAAAATTATTTCACATATTATTTGCAAAGTATCGATAAAAATTCTTCTAAAATAGTAATGAGTGGTCTCCCGGATAGCCAAGTGGGCAACGCGTTCGACTTCAGTGAAAGCGGTCCCGGGTTCGATTCCCGGTGGGGGCCTACGTGCGAAATGACCAAAGCAGTCGAAACAAGGTTACTTGACGTTGACTATTGAACATTAGAAAATCAATTTAAGTACGCACTTCGTAAGTTTCACAAAATTTATATTACCCTGCGACCTGGGTTTCGTCATACTGTTAAATTTTTCGGCTTCCAGATTTGATAATTAGACAAAACACAGGTTGGTGGGGCTTTGAATTCCATTATTGATGTACCTCTAAAAAGCGTCGCAAATAACCTCCACAAGGGTTCGTATATCCTTTGTCAAGGACACGTTTCTTGTCAACGTCAAGTCAACTAAACTATACGTCACATAGTCCACAGTGAAACGCCATCTCTCAATTCGTTAAAGAGCGAGTAACAAAATAGTAAAAATAGAGGAAAAGGTGAGTACCAAGACATGGAATGGCAGCGAGAGGGAATGGGGTGTGGTTTGGGGTTCGACCGTCAGATGGCAGCGCTGAAAGGCGGTTTTATTCCAGGGAATTATTGTGTTCGCCGCAAATCTCTAGCAAACAAGCGAATTGATTGATATGCTTGTTGCAAGGACCCCTAAAAAACCGATCCAGAGAACAAAAAACGAGAAGAGGGTGACTGCGATGAGAGAGGGGACGGAGAAGAGGATAAAAAAGGGTGGATTGGAAGAGGGGAGGACAAGTTTAGTGAGTGAATATTTGGGGGAAAAGATGGTATAAAATGAAGGAAATAGGGGGAAAATTGGGTAAAGGAAATATGGGAGAAGATAAAGGCGGCGGCAACGAAACTAACGATGGACGAGAGGGAAGAGGAAATTTAGTCTAAATAAATGAGGCATTAATGCGAGGGAAGAAGACAAATTGAGGAAAAATAATTAAAAGAGGATCTAAACTCTCATTATTTACGCTAAGTGTCTTGATCGATGTGAATATATTAAAATGTGATGGTAAAACTATGGGAAGAGTCAACCGTTATTTCTCTTCCATTCAAAAGGGTCAACTTGTGTATGAAAAAGCATACACACCAAATAAACTGTTTAGATCGATTTTTTCCCTCATAACAGGTTGGTACAGGAGTCTCATATTCATTTTAAAGTGACTATTTCTCCGGCCCTCTCGTATCATCGGTTACAACGGCTTTGGCAGGACCCTACTTTGACAATGTAAAATTACCTGTATTTGTATATATTTTTATTGGAAAGTAAATGCCTAAACGAAGAGGTGATTCAATCGGCTAAACCCGCATCGGTCCCTCAGCGTTATGTACCATCACGACAATGTTAAACGAATCACATTATTACAAGATTATTTCAAAATATTTTTACGAAAATGTCATTATGAATTCAATTCACTGCTGAGTAACTTTGTGGTATTTCAAGATGATAAGAAAAATTAAATAAGGAACCACTTTCTCAAGAAAGGTATTTTGCTATATTTTATATATTAAATTGGATATATTTTTTTTTTCCTGAGAAGAGCGGTTCCTGTTTCTTTTTATTTCTCCTACCAAGATGTAATTCATCGTATTATATCTCTTAGTGTAAGGTTGAATAAAGATGAACCTATTTACGGCATACATTTAATTCCTTTGAATAGAATAACAGCCTTCATGGAATACTTCCCATCAAAAGTTTTGTTTTGATGATTCTGAATCGAAAGGCCTAAAGATAAAATTGCAAGTGCTCCACTGAAAGTAAAACTTATCTTATTGTGAGATTATTCTAAATTGAAAAGACACCTATGGAAAAAAGAGCATGATACAAGTTCATTTCCCGCAGGCGAGACTATCTTTGATTTTCTTTGATCATTAAAGCATTATATTACGTGAATTATCAAAAAAATGGAACAAATTAACCCTCTACCGGAAGTTCAAAGAGAATAAATTGGACTAATTTACGGATATATCGAAATTTATACAAAATGGCAATTAATGGGAATATAAACACCACATTAAACCCGTAATACAAACGAATTCCCACCCATTTATATAAACGTTATTGGTGGATTACGATACAGAGGCGCCGAATTTTTCTCCGTCCGTTATTCGCAGAGGAGCAGGGCCATAAAACCATCACGGGGTCGAAAGACTGGGTCGACCCGGTCGTTAATCGTTATACTCTGAATGTAGAACAATGCATCTGCGAGTATAACTAACGGACTCCAAGTTTGCATTCCCACTGCAGTCGTGAACTGGGATATTTATATGCTAATCCGACCGCAAATTTTAAATCGGGTATTTGCGAGCCATTTGTGAATTATCATTCAGCGAGAGTCGTTTGTTTGTGGAAATAATAAAAGAGGAGCGAAAGCGGGGTCGATGGTATAGTTGACCTCCGTTCCATATGCTGACCTCTCCGGGGAATCGATAACTAGGCGAAGAGAGGGCATTAAGGAGAACTCGTAATTTCTCGTGTCGTCGCCCAGATTCCGAACAGAGACATATCTTAGCGACCGATTCCCAAACCTGATTAAGTCTTGGTCCAAAATCCGCAACTTTGAGGGAAATGAAATGTCCCATCCGAACGCGAGATATTACAAGCGAGTCTACGTATGCAAACGTAACGTCTCTTTAACTGTCCATGGGGAAATCGAATTACTAAGTCAATTCTGATGAAATAATTAACGCTACCATAGAACCCATAGCATTCTGCTACTGTTGCTTCTGGAGTGTTCCGTCGCTCCGAAGTAAAGTCACATTATCATTAAGTCAAGACATTTTTATATACATGCAGACAAGCTCTAAAGTTTTGGGGGACCTGAATGTCTGTTCTTCAATGATTCACACAATATGGAATACCGATTTTACTTTCCCGCTATTTTAATTCTCTTCTAATTCAAATTTTTCACCGATGAATAACTTTACAATGCAATAATTTTATTTATTATGTATGTAGCTCATACAATTTGCGAAATGTGTTTATAGTAATAAAAAGAGAACTATTAGTAAAGAAAAATATGTATGACAAAAGAAAATTACTAATGTAAAATATTACTCGATTATATACAAGTAAAAAACCTTTGAGGATATATATTAGTAATTATCAATTAATTTTCGGCAACATAGAAAAATTTGCAGGATTTCCCGTTTTGAGTTTTTCATTATACGTATTCCCTTATATTATATGTTTAAGATAAGTTTAGTATTAAACATCTCTAAGTTTGATATTCACAAAGTAACCTAAATCTAGTGTTCTGTAAACATTATTTCTAAATTTGCAAAGATATTCTCGAAGAGATCATTCATGGCTCATTAAGCAGTACTTGAAGTAAGAAAGATTACGTAACATCTTTCGCCATAGTTTATCTCTTAACATCAAGGGTAATTTATTAATTTACTCCCATTATGAGATTAATTACATAACTATTTTGCTGGAAATGTTACATTTTAATGGTGAAAGTAAACACCGAAGCATTATATTATTATTTTATCCCAAGCATTATATTTTTATAAATATTTACCCAAGCATAAATTCAGACACATTGATCCGATGTAATTGTTTGAAGACAACACAAATATCCCAGTGCAATTAACTCAAAATCACAAGGGACTAGGAACGATTTATATTTACACAAAAATGTATTTTTTGAAGCTGTCGTCAACAAATACTTGCCCCGATTAAAGATTCGCCAATGAACAATACCATTTCCCATGCACAGCTGCATTTAAGAGCTCGAGTGGATTTATTTCCCTTCTAGGTTATCTACGTCTATGATATCTTGCTTACCCTTTCCTCAAATTCACCCTTCAACTTCTTTCAAGAAGAAAGAGTACTTTCTCAGATGGTTCCCCACTCAATGGCGAGCTGCATCGGTGGCACGTAGCGTTCCTCTTCACTATCATTCTTATAAGATTCCTCCTCGCCTATTCAACTCTTCGTGACACCTTATTACTTCAGATTCACGGTTTTTCCGTATCACTTGAATTTAGATGAATCTTCCAGTCTTACAACTCACGTAGAAACCAAACTTGTTATACTCAGGGTATTTTCGGTAGAAGTTTTGAAAGACAGTAAATTTTAACACTATTCCTTCTTTGCATTCAGCGGACGTGAGTTCACTCATCACAGACAAAGTTCTTTTGCCGTGAATTCGGGAATAGTTATATTCTGAATGCTTTTCACCTAGTACATGAGTTTAAGTCGACGTTCCATTTCTGAAGCGCGGCTACAGAGGAAATAACCTGGTGTGTTTGATAAGAGGATGGTTGAGGCCGTAGCAAGCGCGCAATCGAGAATATGAATGTAAAATACGAAATGCGGAAGCCTATTCTGGTATTAGGAGATGAATTAAAGAGGAAGTACTCTCTGCTACTTGTTTTTATGAGCTTTTCACTTAAGAAAGCATTATATATATGCAAATTGTGTTTTTGTCTTGGTATCCTTTTGCTTGTTAAAGATTCCATCATTACCTTTAAGGATTATATATGTACAACAAAGCGCCGTTCAAGCAAACTAAATATACGTTACAAATTTCTCGTAAAAATTAAATACAAAATGTTTATATTATACTGTTAGCAATCAGGACATTGAAATACGTAGAGTCACCTATTTATTTTTCTCCATGCACCAAAATAAATTTCCTAGATACACAGATACACTATTACAAACGCAAGAACCCAATTTCCAATAAATGCTGTAATAACTGAAAAAGTGTAATTCATATAAAGAGACAGATAAAAGAGATGCGCGATACGTGTTAATTCCAAGAAATAATTACACCGAAAAGTATTCCTAATTGTCAAAAGTTTTTATCTAAAACGGTGATTCTGAAATAACATCAAGCAGAGATCGGATCAAGTTCATATATTTACCCTTTGCAAATATAACTCTTAGGTATCAAATCCCACAAACCAGGTCATGTCGCATACAAGTACATATATGTTCAGGTTTTAAATCAGTCCACGAAATTAATTTGGATGGGGTAATTATACCAGCGAGACTTTTAATGAATATTGTAATTATAGCCAAAGTTTTGGTAAAATACATCACAGTAGTAGAAGGCAGCTAATAGTAATTCAATTCCTAAGACCAGTACAAGAACTGATACATAAACACCATTATGTACATGAATGCAAAAGGTTACTAGGAATAGGTGATGTGGATACGTACGAGACATCACATCAAAAGACGTAATTCCTATTGACTTTAATCTTACGTTTACTTATAAAACGTACGTAACTGTTTTCACGAAACGATATACTGATTAGCCTTACCTATTAACTATTCAAATGGTCACGAAATGGAAAGGATTGACTAAAGAAGATAAGGATCTAATTAGGGAAAACATGAAAGATGACTAACAAATTCCGAGTAGATGGAAAAGCAGAAATATCACTTTTTTATGAAAGTTAATAATTCGTACAAGTTATATATTTCAAATTATATACTCAAAATGTATTCTAATGTTACTTGTACTGGAAAATGAAGTACTTTGTGAGCCCATCTTTTTGCTTTAATTCTCTTACTTTCTTTCCTACAAATACCCATTCTTCCCCTGTATCTTACTCTCACTTGACTCTTCTCTCTTTCGGTTAGCCATGCTCTTTCAAAGCAATAGTCACCATCACATTGGGGTAAAACGATAAAAAGGCACACACGTCAGCATTGTTTACGTTGCGACTGGTTACGTGTCCAAGAACAGTTCAGTTGGACAGTATTCGAATGAAAAAATAAGATAAACGATACATTACTTTGTAAGGTTGTCACGGAGACCAGTAAATAATCCAGAATGAATCGAAGGGTGAAATCAGAGGAGAGAGGTTATACTTTCTCTTATGCCATTAGATGTATTTTGAAAGAAGAGAAAAACACGGTATCTCGTAGTTTACTTTCCCAGTGAAAGAAATTCAGCAATATAACTGCAGAGGATGTTTTGAATGCTGAAAATAATTCAGTCAGCACTTCTTGGAAAAAATTGTGAAATAACCGATGGCCGTATTCGGCGATTCCATTCTTAGTTCCAGCATCAACCTTATTATAAATACATAATGCGTAAAGATAGATGGTAAAAGTAACTTTTAATGAAAAATATACGAAAAAGAATTTAAACAAAACGGAAATAAGTAAAACTAGTCCCAACCACAAGAAGTAAGGTGAACATTTAGAGTAAAATATCGATAGGGTTTTTCTTATAGAAGCAAAAATGTCTTCGGAATATGACTGATTGAAACCTTTATATTTCCTATTCGATATTCAGATTTTCTTTCAGGACAGACCCTGTATTCTCCTATTAGATAATTAGACCTTTTTCCCTTAAGAGACTTTTCTTATCAAAGTTATTCATCGGCAAAGTATGTATGAGTAATAAAGTGTATATGAGTAATAAAGAAAGTGTAATATGTGCTCATAAAACTACTTATGGTGCAAGAAAAGAGTCAGGATGGAAATACGATCCCCTGGCAGTTTTATTACATTATTAACAACGGAGTTTAGAAGCCATATACTCCATCGTACGTTAAAATGCCGAACAATAGCTGAGAAGACTATCTTTCCTTTAATTCATTTAAAATGTATCTCTTTGAAAATTAGAGAACAGTCTTCATTGTTATCATAGCTCCATATACCATATGTTTTTGAGTGTAATACTTATTCGGTTTTTCTTTGGGTACATACTATAGAGGAAATAGTTTTTACATTAGTCTCGTTCATGATTGTAATAATATGAAAGCAACCGATGTATGAATGATGCTAAATATAACGTTCCTCATTAAATGGTTTGCAAATAGCTGAACATAAGATCACTGATGTATTTACTGCTGTGCTATTCCACTAACTGTATTATGGCTCAGAGAGAAAAGTTAGAATGAAATACCTCACTCCACATATAGCTGAGTGCGACCAATTCCCTCAACAAAGAGTAGATAGGAAAAACAATTGCATAATTATAAGAAAATATTTCATCCTGTATTGATTCGAGCTGGTTTTATTATAAATATAATATGCAAGATGTAGAGGCTACCCGGATCCTTGTGAAACGTTAACTGTAAAAAAGGCTAAAATTATTGTATGACCTATATATAACACCGTTTATCTGAGCGTTTTCCGCGAAATTAATCCACCTTTATAATACTTATATTTACCCATAATTCACGATATACAAGGGATTTAATGCCCGATGGAAAAAAACTCAATATGCGAAGGCGTTACTTCGTGGAAGGCCGAAATAATGTACGAGATATTTTTTTCCCAATCCTGATAGAATAGTCAAATGAGCTCCACCTTAGATCAAGGTAGGGAAAGGAAGTGCGTAAGAAATGTGAGAATTGAATTGGGAATTTAAGTATGTACATATTGCAAACTTAGGAGGGAGTAAAGCAATAACGTACTAAAGGCTTTTATTCGTGAAAGGAGAAAATACTTCATCTCCTATGCAGGAAATCCTTAGAGTCGAAGACATACCTCGGCCAATACTCTTATTGGAATGAAATCGTTCTCATAAAACCAGTTTGGTAAAGTTCTTCCGATACAGTAGATAAATTATTCCCAAATTATTTCGGATACAGTCATTACCGTCTTTGGCAGTTCGAAGACTAAGGCTTGGGCCCGAAAGATTCAGAGGGTCGAGGAACACGAAACAGTAAAATGGTAAGTAGTTATAAAAAAGGAAAGTCGCACTCCGCAACCCATTTACGACGACTTAAATCACT
Organism: Ladona fulva; assembly: GCA_000376725.2. NCBI lineage: Eukaryota > Metazoa > Arthropoda > Insecta > Odonata > Libellulidae > Ladona > Ladona fulva. The sequence goes on along the minus strand of KZ308232.1, from coordinate 578,814 downwards.
CCATCGTTATTACAATAATATCTTCTTCCCGATGGAAACCATCTACAGTAGGTAATTTATCGGCACTAACGGTTATGTTCCTGATGTTTACCGCCCTTTCCCCCCATCCTTTAGCTGCTAATAACGCTCTGAAGACGCCCTCCGTTCGACGGACGTCTTTTCAGAAAAACCGGTTTCCAAATAATTCGCCCGTGCGCACGAGAGACCGCAAGTTATTCCGCCGTAAATCAAAAGAGGGAAGTCCAATAATAAGCAGTTCTTTTGAAGAGGACAAACGCGCCAGGGAGGAAAGAGGGAGATAGGGGGTGACACAAGGGAGAGTTCCGTAGCGATTTCATCTGTATCTCTCGGCAAGATCGCAACTTGGGGATGGGAGAGAGGATCCCAGGGGGAAACAGAAGGAACGGTTGAATGTTGAAAAGAGAAACCAAAAGATAAAGAGGTAAATTTCAACGAAGGAGCCGAGCGGAGGGGGTGGCGAACTTTCCTAATACGGCGGGCCGCTGAGGGAATGGTTTTCTCAGGACTGCCTATGGTCTAACAGCTTAGTAATTGGTCCATTTTTGGATCCATTTCCAAATCAAAAGATCCAAAGATATATCAATGTCTAAGCTGTTATAGCAAATGGATGTTATGTATGGACTACTATGGATGTCAGACTAACAGTTCTTTAAATACGTAGTTATCCTAAGGCCACGAAGACTATTCAATACTTGAAAATGCCATTGAAAATTAGCAGAAAAGTCACGCAGAAAAATATCGTTAAAAGTAATTAATCAATCAATAACTTTAATCTGCTGTTATGAATGGTTTGACAGTTCAAATACGACAGAAATCATACGTATAACAAACATTTTAAGTATTTTGTCAAATACAGGTAAGCTTATTGTGATTTATGTATAAGTCAAAGAGGTCATGTTAAGAATAGGTAGCGGGTGGTCTACGTAGCATGATATAATATATGTCTCTGAAACAGAACGATAATATTCCAGTGTCTAACAACAAGTTCGCTAACTTGGTAACTATGCCTGAGGCTACATTTACTTGCTGCCTTCAATCGAGTTACAATCGTCCATTACCGTGAAAATAGCCAATTGCTGTAATTTAGAACCATGAAATGGTAGTCTTTAGCGTGAAAATGTAAGTTGAAATCAACTTCTTTTTCCTTGTTTGGGATACATTAAGAATTCTTCTTATTAATTAAATATAGTCCCTCAGTTATAAAGGCTTCCGTTCAGACAAGAGAAACAAAACGAAAGTAATTCGCTCTTTTGTAAAATATTGTAACACAAAAAATTTAAGGGTTGTGATTCCACCCAACACACATATATTGTTGATCTAGGATTTAATTACTTAATACCTAGTGACTGTAGTTAATTTGTTCTTGAAAGTGGTAAATTCCTAAAACCGCAGGGCCGTAAGATACAACCGAACAGGCTGCACTTGGCTTCTACTACTTTACAGCGTTGCAATATTTGTGGTAATTACGGATGCAAACGCCGATGCACACGACACTGTCTCCCTAGGTTAGGAAAATGAAACAAGAATTTTAAGTTAATAATATCCAATCTAAAAGAGGCCCACGAATTTAATTCCAATCGAGCCAAAATCTAAAAATCCCAAGGTTAGACTTATGTTTAACCTAAAGAATAGATTTCTTATCCCTGAGAACAGAGTGTCAAATTTTATGACTTTCTAGGTTTATAATGTCCAAAGTTGGAGCCATTCTTTATTTTGGTGTCTCGATAATAAATAAGGAAAGTTAGACTATCCCTGCCTCAAGGTAATTATTCGCCGTTTGTTAATTTGATTTGTTAATGTGAATTAAGATAGAAATTAATTTCATAAGTCATCTTATTTCACTGTTATAGGGATTTACAGCAAAGATAACTTTCCTCCAATAACAGTACAAAAAGAATTTAAAATTTTATCATTGTTTATTTGATAGGGTATCCATTTATGAATCCATTCATTTCCTTCCAAAAACCGGCTTTGGATAAACACGACGACGGTTGATACGAAAAAAAAGTCCACGTTGACCTTTGGTATTATTTTAAGGAAATCGAGCGAGAGGTATGAGGAAAATGGAGAAGGATTGGGCTTTGGGGATGCGCTAAATTAGACACGTCCATTCTCACTTAAGCATTGGAATCTAGTTTTGAGCCCCTCGCTCCAATGACGACTTAATACCAGAAGGATTAATTAAGAAATTCGGAAATGGCTTCCTCTGTGTTCCAGTCACGTTTATTTGGGCTTTGTCACGGAAAAAGGGGAGGGGGCGAAGGGGAGATGTGTCATCCGGAAAGAGGAAGGATAAAAAATGAAGCGAGGATTTAGATTGAGCCATCGGAAGAGAGGAAAAGGGATTTTCCTTGAGTCGGCCCTCTCGTAACTTCTTCATTTCCTGTCGCTATTTCTCACAGAGGAAAGCTTGATTATCTCATTGAGTATTTCGCTGTGATCAAATAATAAACGGGAAGTTCTAAAGCTTAATGACACAAGGAAATTTCTATTACACTCATAATGCTTCTGCGTAGGGCGTCAAAAGTTTCCAGGGGGACATTCGCCGTAGTTCACAGAAGGATACTATAAATCCCATTGTTTTGCACACGCTTTTTGAGACTACTTATCACTGGACATTTGCAACAATGTCGCACAATACTATTACTCGGTATTAGTATAACCTGAAACTTAGAGGAAGGAAACTTAGAAATTTAAAAACTTGAATCTTAAAAGTGTGATAAAGATTCCAATAACTGCTTTTATGTCAATCGTATTGTTTCAAATTTGCCAATGATGGAAAATGAGCGACGGAAATATTTCTTTTCGAAACAACTGTGTGATAAAAACCAATTTAATGCCAATAAATAGAGGAACGTGAAAAATTTTTTCGGGTTAAGACCCAGGAATCACGCAGAGAAGACAGAAGCTAGTATACCTGTTAGGTTGAAACGTATCAGATTCACTTACATTCTTCACAAAGTCTCACGCAAAATTAGAGTTTTCATTTTATAGATATTGCAGAGTACTTTGATCGCGTATTTTGAGCGTTTAAAATAATTTTCCTAACCTTAAACTGCAAGTAAATTATCAAAACTGCTATAATCATATAATACAGTAACTTTACTAAGATATTTACTTTTAAATCATTCAGTTTGTACACATATCTCATTCAGCGTGAACTAAATGCAAAGAAAATAATTTATTTGATTATCATGTACTACTATTCTGTAAGGATGGGATTTAAATCCTTAAAAAAGCTTAATTCCACTGCACGGTAGAAAAGTCAGAGATGTGCCAACCTCTGATTCATTCGGATGAATTCTGTACGTCAGACTTTCTTTACTTCAAAAGAGAAATGTCCTCTCTGAAGCAAAGCTAGCCAATCTTTCACCCTGTCTCCCGAATAGCCAAGTGGGCAAAGCGTTCGACTTCAGTGAAAGCGATCTCGGATTCGATTCCCGTTGGGCGTAGTGCGAAATGACCTCAACTGTCGAAGCACTTTTAACTGAACTACTACCACCTTACATCCTGCGCAGTTCACTAATAAGTTACGCCACATTTTGTGACTTTCTAAATAAGGGGTCCGCAGAGAGGTCAATATACGAGTAAACACACAAGGGTCGTTATGATATTGTTAAAGTCGATTACAGCTCGGGAATCGACTGAGAGTCACCTGGAGAGATATTCGAAAACAATAGTTAAATTAGGTAATATTTATTTATTACCATAGGTACTGTATTTCTCATTTAGTGGAATGTAAAATTTTTAACAAACTGGAACAATAATACGAGACTCGTCTAATATAAAAACACGAGCAGTATGATGAATAATTTAAGAAATCATATTGATGTCCTTTTTGCTTTTCCTGTTGTAATTACAAAGAAAAATGCAGAGGATGGGCTAAGAATTGAGGTATTCTTGAAAGGATCGTTGGTCGCATAAGTATGCGGATTCCTGCTCTAAATGATTGTTTTGTTAGCTCAGGATAGAATTCTAATTGACACAGAAAAATCTATTCACAGCTTGGAAATTGTTAATATACCCGCAGCCAAATGGCCGTCAACGGTGACATATCTTGGACATTAAAGCGCGTTTGAACGGTAAAATAAGAGGAAAAATTCAGTCATAGAAATTGCACGACATTTTAAGAGAGAGGTAACAGCTTCCACAAAGCATACCAGTGAACTGTTCTATAGTACAGAATGAGTAGAACATCTCGATAACCAATAGGACACGTACCTAAGAATTACATTCGTTATTCATATTCGGATTTGTTCACAAATTACTCGCTAATTAATCAAAAGTTAAACGTTTTCGCCTAAATACCTACATATACTACTACGGAGACATTAGAAAGAAGATAGCGTTTCGAAAATGTTACAAATTCTTGGTTAGGAGTCATTAAAAAAAGTTGGGGGATATGTTGATTGATAGGCCTCTTTCAGGACGAAGAAACGGACGCGGGGCTTGAAATAAGCTGAGTAGCAGGATAGAAGAACCGACTGATAGAAGAACCGACTTATATTGCTCGAGGGGATCATACGCAGAAGTTAGAGCTGAGAGAGCAAAGAACAGATGTAGCTAAGTATTCGTTCATAAATAGAGGGATTAAAGAGTAGAAGAGTTTGCCTGAATAGGTCTTCATACTCTTACTTAAGAATTTAGAAAAAGATGCAGAGTTAATTGAGATATATAAACGTAAATTGTGTGAATATGTTATGTAATTTTAGATTCAATGTAATACAAAGGATGTGACATGTAGTATCGTTTACCTATTGCGTATTGTCTTTATCTTCAAACGAGTGTATATTATGTGATTAAGCTGCCACCAGAATTGGGTCTAACCGCGGCCGAAATTTTTACATAAATACATAAACAATTCCAGATCTTAGCAACCCCAGTGAAACTAAGAAATTTTACCGAGGATAAGGAAGGGAAGAATGAGTTCACCTTGGGGGCCTTTTGGAAAACGTACTTCTCAGTTTCATATCTCTGTGGCATATAAATAGAAACAGAAATAAACCCGAAGAGTTGATATTCGAAATGGCGAAACATCAACGGGTGCCGCATTCGCTCTCTTCTCCAGATTCCGCCGTCTTCCAGATGCTTTCGAGACGAAGCAAATCTCGGTTTTTATCGGCCGCTGCGCCGAGCAGACGCCAGCCGAAATAAGTTTCCCTTTCACTCCACTGACAATCCTTTTGGGCAACATTTATTTGCACGTGCGTATATCCAAGCGGCTGCTTGGCCCATGGCGCGATCTTTATAACTGCCCGTAAACCATGGACCCCTACGAAGGTAAGTCCGGCCGTATTCGAAGGCACATCTCGTAAAACACTGCCCAGTAATGGGCTCCGTATGGACCTTACATGCGGTTTCCTTCCTTGCAAAGCGCCGCTACTTATACATGTGACATATGACTCGCTGAATAATAAACTATGCGACAGTAATATACTATGAGTTCAAGGTATGAATTAGATTTTCCGCCAAGGCAAGCGGAAAAGCGACGATTCAATGAGATTTACGTAACTTCTAGAAATTCATATCAATTTAAATTCCAAATATTTGACGTAAATATAGGTTGGTATAAGAATATAAATAGGAGACTTTCAGTCTCAATTTTACCCATATAAAGAGGTTTTATAATTATTATATTATAACTGTTCATCATCATATGATGATAACAGTGATGATGTAAACAATTCCGTTAATCGAGAAAATTATATGAATTTCTAATTTCCAGTGAACATTGCCTCTTGGTTCTGCTGCCATATTTTGATGTATTAAACATTATCACTAGCATTTGGTACACAATATGAAAAAGTAGATGTATATCTCATTCAATTTTGTCTCATTGTCAATCTTGTTTATTCTCGTGATGATGAAAAAGCTACAGAACTAAGAGTGATGCTGAATAATGGAATTGATGGAAATCTCTTCTTATGGAATGCTACGATAAGTGTTACCCGTAGAGTCATAGTATTTCACATACGTCGAATTTTTTCGCTTATAACTCGACTAGGAACGCAACAAAAACTACCTCATTCCTCATCTTAGAAAACCTCATTCCCTTCTACGAGCTATTGGTTACAAATGATAGCGGGGATGATATTCCAACTGCCTTTCGGGCTGAATCTTTATAGACGGACATTATCTCTTTCGAGCTACGGAGTGTGCTTTATTTTTCCTTTATGTTTTATTATAAACCCAAAGTCTTGATTGGGACTAAAATCATTAAGAAACAATAAATAGGCAATGTGAAGAGAAGTGAGTTGTATCCCAAGAGACGCTTCGAACGGAGGCTATATTAACATGTATCTAACCTTAAAAAGCTGCCTACAATCGGTATTAAATGCAATTGATTAAAATGATGACAATTTTTCACGGAAATAGATCCTATGGTTCATACACCTTTATTTAGGACCTAAATCAAGACGAATCAAAAAGAAAAGTTGGCAAAAATCCATTTTTTTTGCGACGAAATAATGCTTCAATTGTAATGAAAAACTCGAATCGTATAAATATTCAATATCTTAAAAGAAGAAAAATTTAAGGAATGTATTAAGTGATTTTATCCATTACATAATGCGCGTGTGATTTCCAGTTTTTACATAGATAATAGCGATGTAATCCTTATCTGTAATCAAAGAGTTCTACTCACTTAAATGTTCTTCGTTTCCAGCTAGTATGTTGAGATATTATGGAATATTTCACTCACCTGCAAAGAAAAGAAAGTCATTTAATTTCAACAACCTGTGATCAGTGCAAAAATAATATTAATTAACATTAAGAATTACTGCTATGACATGCGTCTATACCAATGCAAAAGCTTCATATTATATTAGACCAAACAAAGGTAAAACGACACCCTTTTCGAATTTAACAACTCGACCAAATACGACAGACGCATTAATCGCATTAAATGCGATTATCTTATTAAACAGACAAATTGATTACTGAAATAAGAAATCAATTTGCCTAATGAAAGTACGCAAATAGCTTTATCTTACTAAAGAGAGATTAATAATTAGAACTTCGCTTGAATATTAGCTTTTTCATATCACAAACATAGCCATGATACAAATTAAAATCTAAATTAAAGTAGGTATGGATTTTCACTATCATAAAGTTTGTATTTAAATTATAAGCTAAACCTGTAACATTAGGGCCAGGATTTCTGATAAACTAATTCTTCTCAATGTCTCTAAATACATTAAAAATATCTCCAACCTGTAAAATACAATGATATTCCAGCTACGTTACTTCTCCTTTTATATTAGAGTTTGTGCTTACTTATCTTAGAATATCATTTCATTCAGTATTTCTTTTAAATCTACGCAATAATTTAATCTGACATGAATTCACTACGCACTTCAGTTAATCTGACATGAATTACGCTACGCAGATTCTCAAAAGCTTAAAAGAAAATTAATATTTTGAATTTAAATGAACTTTGTAGAGATGCAAAGACACGAAACTATTTCGGAAACCACATTATTCTTTCTTCATATCAAATAGGTTTACATCTAAAATATAGGTTAGATTGTTTGTTTTTATATTCTTTTGGTATAACTATACGTTTCTACTCGTTTATTTCACCATACTTCATTACTTCATTTTACCTCTTCAGTTTTTAGTTTGTTTACTCTTCTCGTTCGTGTAGTCTTCTGGCGTATTTCTATACGTTTAACATATATTATCATTACTTCGCAAATGTATATGTCTTTATTTGACCATTATTTCCTATTTGTTCATGAAGGTAAGTGTCAAAGGATCAACTAAGTCTCTCTTCATAAAGGTTTTCCGTTGACATTTTTTTCCTTCACAACATGCATCCTTTTTCATTTTTATCCATTATTTTAATCAATCTTTGCCTTCCGCGATATTCTTAAATTGAATTAGATTTTCCAACTGAATTCTCAGGGTTTCCGATCGTATTAGATTTTATTCTCTACTTATAATAATTTCTCGATTTTTAGGGTTTAAATCTAATATATCTGCCTCGAGTTTATGGCCGTTTTCTATCCTGAAGAATAAAGAGTTTATTCATTTTAGGATTTGATTTCATAAAATTATTTTATTACTATTTTCGCAGCAATTTCCTCGCAGCTAAGTAGCCTTTCTTGCGTAATACGCCTAGTTACTTATTCCTATACCGTAAAATGTTGCTATTATTCTTCTGGAAACTATTTACACTATTGCTCCTTCAAATTAAAAGAGTTCAACCTCTCCATGAATGAACAAGAGAAAGCAAAAAAATGGGGAAAGTTATTTATTTAATTTAGAGCACTAAAATCGATTGGGAGACAGCTGATAAGGTTAGAAGGTAGAAATAAGCTAGTTTTATTACGCGATCACCTTTTCCGGGCTTAATTAGAAGAAACCTTTCGATAAAAAGCAGTACACCATAAACACCCCACACCGAAGCAGCAGAATTTAGCACCTATAAATTACATCGCACTTCACCAAATTTACGAGTCTGATATATCCGCTGAATTCTATTAAAAATAAGAAGAAATATGACGCTTCTACATCTTTTACTGGGTGATATTTCATGTGTTTCTTATTTCTCTTGGAGAAAATGCCTTGGTTAGGGTGTGGATGGCAATTAGTGAGGATAGTGGAATCAAATATAGACGTAATGAAAAAAAAGGCAGTTCATTAAGTGGATTTAGAATATTTCATTAATAAATCACTCCAGAGAAAATGACAAGGAAGTTGATGTGATGAGAAAGAAGGAATAAGGCTGTCTGAGGAAAAGAAAGCGGAAAGAATATTAATTACCATCATCAAAAGAATACAGCAAAATTCCGAAATTCTACGGACACGAAACAAAAATTCCTGTCCGTCATTTCCCAAAGAAAATTCTCCAGTGAATGAGCGTTGGGATCACAATACAATGCCTTTCTGGAAGTCAATAAAATTAATATATTTTACAAAAATAAGCACTGTAAGCTTGAACCCAATAAATATGGTTCTTAGGAATAAAATAATAATAAGATATATAACACATTTTATAGGAATGTACGATTTCTGCCTTTCAAAAATAAATAGAAAATACCTTGCGTTTGACTGTATGATTTGGAATAGTACACGCCATTCTTTCATATAATATTAGCAATGTTCCATAAGAAATATTTACACTATTGCTCTGTTCTGCAACTGTTATACTGTTTGCAACTGCAAATGTTCAAACCATTGTACTGCTGTCCCTTTCTAAGGGACAGCAGAACAATGCAGGTAGAACAGTTGCAGGATGCAGAAACAATGGTTTAAAGAATCTAAATTATTTTTTGCTTAATAATCCCTTCAGGAGGACGTTTTCTGCCCTCCGCGTATACACGACAGTGGAATTACGGCGGAAAGACCCTCTTCAGGTCCCGCCGAATTGAAAATTCGCCCTCTTAATCACAATCCGTCGCAGCAATTAATTTGAGAAGTGCGTTAATGAAATGATCACCCGTCAAAATCTAAATGCGGCACGTCAGTCTGATTGGCTCATTAGCATTGGTTAACTCATCAAGACGCTAAAGCCGAAATTGGTGTTTTGGAGGATCTTCAAAATGCCTTGGTAATCCGGCTATATTAAGAAATGTAAAATAAAGGAAAATAAGCTTTTTTCCCGACAAATTAAATCGCCGAATCATTGCCATCATAAGGTAAGCTTCTTAAGTTAATGACTACTTACTAAATGGAATTTATTCTTAGCAACAAAAACTGGCACGGAATGATGTAGCAGAGGAAATTGGAACATATTCCGAGTTTCTGCTTGCTATAAAATAATATTGGAAATGAATAACCAATTTTACTAAATTTCCACCGTCGCTCTGTACTATCAGAAAAATTTACTCTGAACGTTTAAACTCTTTTGCCAAAATATTCGAAGGCATATACGAGAAAATGTTTCTGTTAAGGAGATGACTAAGCCCAAACTCATATTATTATTATTTTACTACTACGAGATTAGGCAAAAATTACCTCTTTTCCACACAACGTCCGGAGAAATTAGATGATAATAGCATTACACTAATGATTAAATACAATAGACTACAATTACCATAAATCTAGAAATATAAAATCAGAACTCCGGAAAACATAGATATGCAAGAAAATAGGAACAAACAGTAGATGCAAATTAATAGGCAGTCAGGTTGATAAATAAAAACCAATACGTACAACTAAATGTATTATTATACATATATTACAAGTAGTCAAACGCTAGGTTGGAAGTCATTTGATTTACTATACAAAATTTACCAATATTAAATGACATTTACTTGGCCAATAGCATTCAGCAGCTCTCTACGCACAGCACATTTCTACATTATCAACACTAAAGTTCTATGTCGTTATCGTCATCATTATCCACAATATTAAGTATATCAAAGGCACCATGTCAACTCCCAATCCCTTAAGCAATAATTATAATTAAAATGTCCATCTAAAATATATATTACTACACACAGCCGTACACGTACAGACCGTTTTATGTCAAGCGGGTGGGCTTGCGGTACTGCCAGATTGTGCACTCTCTGAACCAACGGCTGCATAAGAACACGGGGAAGAAATATTAAGGAGCAAACCGATTATTTTGGAACTGATTATACGACAACACACTGTATACATGTCATCCAACAGTAATGATACTAATACAGAAGTTAAGTTAAAATTATGTGGGCATTGTCTAATTATCTGTTTCACTTACACATTTTACGTTATTTTTAAATGTACTATAGTATGAAATTATATGGAAAACGAATAAATACTTTAGACCTAAAAAGAGGGGAGATGAGAGTGACATCGATATGGTGATCCCCCCATTTCCAATGCATTTATCACTCCAACGGTGGAGCGATCAGCAGGGAACGTTTTAAACAAGTAAGGAATAGCTCGAACTGAGTAGTTTTAAAAATGACAATTTATTGTAACTTTATTGAATTGTAATTTATTTACGTATTTGCGCGAATGCATATAAGGAGGTATGTATTTAGTTATTCCGTACTTATACACCCGCGATCTAGAAGTGAACTAATTAGCCAAGCGCAACATGTCGACTTGGAAACGTACTTATCAACTGAGCGGAAAAAGGAAATTAAGGGCAAATGTAGAAAATTCAATTTTGCCGTGCGGTCGCTTTTAAGCGATGGTTGACGGCAATTCCCAGCGACACTTACGGAGACGACTATTCAATTTACTTCGCTAAAAAATATTCCGCTCTTCAAAAGACGATTTGCGCAATAAATAATGGGTTAGCGTTGACGCAGTTTTTCGGAGTGAAATGCTTTCTTGCGTATTACAACGCCGTGGATTCTCGGAAAATTGAAGTGTTTTGGTGCATGCGTGGAAAATGTAAATTTTCAAAATATTTCGCCCGAGTTTCCGAAAATTCGGTGATGCACTTTTCGAATTTTGACCCACATTCCCGTCTAACGTCTCGTCCCGTTATAACCACTGTTCTTCAATACAATTAATGTGAATTATAATCAAAAGACTCGTCTAGGCCAATATAAAATTTACTTTAAAGTATCCTTATCTTTTTACAGAGCTGAAACATTCAAAATTCGAATAAGGTATGAAAAAAGCAACTTTCAAAAACTTGATTTTAAATAAAGAAATGAAAGAAGCCAGATTATTCTAAGAATTAAAAATAGTCCATGGAGAAAAAAGTCATATACAAGCATATCACTTAATAATCAAGGTCCACTACAATCTCATTCTTCAATTCCATCCAACGTGATGGAACTGATTTCAGCAAAATAAAATAATTCGGGGAGATTACTGATTCAACGTCCATCGAGGATCCTGAGCCTACTGATTACCACCTGATCCTCAATCCGGGATATTAAGGGTCTATTGGCTAGAAATCATGTAAATCATGCAAATTTAAGGCTGATAAGCCGGAACAATCATTCCAGTCATACTTTGCGTGTTGAATATTCGATTAATCAAAGCCAATTTCTGGAATATTCCATGGAATGCCGACCGTCAGCCTGTCGAGTGGTCACATAGGTCTGGGCCCAGCGCAAGGGAAACAAAGGGGTTGAGGGAAAAAGGTCGTGTTGGCTGGGGAATTGTCAAAGCTTCAACAAGTGACCCCGAGAGGGCGTCATTTTGCTTAATAATCCCTTCAGGAGGACGTTTTCTGCCCTCCCCGTATACACGACAGTGGAATTACGGCGGAAAGACCCTCTTCAGGTCCCGCCGAATTGAAAATTCGCCCTCTTAATCACAATCCGTCGCAGCAATTAATTTGAGAAGTGCGTTAATGAAATGATCACCCGTCAANCCTTTCAAAAATAAATAGAAAATACCTTGCGTTTGACTGTATGATTTGGAATAGTACACGCCATTCTTTCATATAATATTAGCAATGTTCCATAAGAAATATTTACACTATTGCTCTGTTCTGCAACTGTTATACTGTTTGCAACTGCAAATGTTCTAACCATTGTACTGCTGTCCCTTTCTAAGGGACAGCAGAACAGTGAAAGAAAGTTGCAGGATGAACTGTAGAACAGTTGCAGGATGCAGAAACAATGGTTTAAAGAATCTAAATTATTCATTTTGGTCGATATAGGTTGCTTAATATATGTAAAACTGCACTCAAAATATAATTTACAATGACTTGGAGATACGAGGCATACATTTAGTGCATAAGAAAGCAGAAAAGTGACATTCATGGAGAAAAAAGTCATATACAAGCATATCACTTAATAATCAAGGTCCACTACAATCTCATTCTTCAATTCCATCCAACGTGATGGAACTGATTTCAGCAAAATAAAATAATTCGGGGAGATTACTGATTCAACGTCCATCGAGGATCCTGAGCCTACTGATTACCACCTGATCCTCAATCCGGGATATTAAGGGTCTATTGGCTAGAAATCATGTAAATCATGCAAATTTAAGGCTGATAAGCCGGAACAATCATTCCAGTCATACTTTGCGTGTTGAATATTCGATTAATCAAAGCCAATTTCTGGAATATTCCATGGAATGCCGACCGTCAGCCTGTCGAGTGGTCACATAGGTCTGGGCCCAGCGCAAGGGAAACAAAGGGGTTGAGGGAAAAAGGTCGTGTTGGCTGGGGAATTGTCAAAGCTTCAACAAGTGACCCCGAGAGGGCGTCATTTTGCTTAATAATCCCTTCAGGAGGACGTTTTCTGCCCTCCCCGTATACACGACAGTGGAATTACGGCGGAAAGACCCTCTTCAGGTCCCGCCGAATTGAAAATTCGCCCTCTTAATCACAATCCGTCGCAGCAATTAATTTGAGAAGTGCGTTAATGAAATGATCACCCGTCAAAATCTAAATGCGGCACGTCAGTCTGATTGGCTCATTAGCATTGGTTAACTCATCAAGACGCTAAAGCCGAAATTGGTGTTTTGGAGGATCTTCAAAATGCCTTGGTAATCCGGCTATATTAAGAAATGTAAAATAAAGGAAAATAAGCTTTTTTCCCGACAAATTAAATCGCCGAATCATTGCCATCATAAGGTAAGCTTCTTAAGTTAATGACTACTTACTAAATGGAATTTATTCTTAGCAACAAAAACTGGCACGGAATGATGTAGCAGAGGAAATTGGAACATATTCCGAGTTTCTGCTTGCTATAAAATAATATTGGAAATGAATAACCAATTTTACTAAATTTCCACCGTCGCTCTGTACTATCAGAAAAATTTACTCTGAACGTTTAAACTCTTTTGCCAAAATATTCGAAGGCATATACGAGAAAATGTTTCTGTTAAGGAGATGACTAAGCCCAAACTCATATTATTATTATTTTACTACTACGAGATTAGGCAAAAATTACCTCTTTTCCACACAACGTCCGGAGAAATTAGATGATAATAGCATTACACTAATGATTAAATACAATAGACTACAATTACCATAAATCTAGAAATATAAAATCAGAACTCCGGAAAACATAGATATGCAAGAAAATAAGAACAAACAGTAGATGCAAATTAATAGGCAGTCAGGTTGATAAATAAAAACCAATACGTACAACTAAATGTATTATTATACATATATTACAAGTACTCAAACGCTAGGTTGGAAGTCATTTGATTTACTATACAAAATTTACCAATATTAAATGACATTTACTTGGCCAATAGCATTCAGCAGCTCTCTACGCACAGCACATTTCTACATTATCAACACTAAAGTTCTATGTCGTTATCGTCATNAAACGCATGCATTAGTTCATAGAAAAAACAATCTGAATCCGTCCACAGAAGATGTATTTGAAGAACACGACCGGTTTCGAGGATTCTACCTCATCTTCAGGCAACCGGAAGAAATGCATAGCAGAATATACAAAGGGAATCAAAGAAGCCTGAGGGTGGGGGAGGAGAGAAAGGGAAGGAGTTAGGCAGAAGAGTGAGCGGGGAATAGCAGATGAATCCTGATGAAAAAGACTAGCAGTGGGTAAATGGGGAAGTACGGACGCATGCAAGGCAGGAATAATTTGCTATGAAAATTTTCACGGCCAATGAGATGCACTGAAAGCTCACAATTGCTAGATTAGCAAACAAATAAAATGACTCAAATAAAAGAAATGCAAAGGAAAATCAATGTAGAAAATAGCTCCCCGATGGCAAAGAATATTTGAATTCAAGGAGGGAGGAAGGAGGTCGTCACTTTCTGGAACCTTGATGACATTATGAGGAATTGTTGAATAAAACAAAGTTTTGAACAAAATATTACGTTTAAATTCTAAAAGTTTACGTTACGTTTTATTTTACGTTTACGTTCTATAACAATAAACAATATTTAATATTTACGCGTTAATTATGATATTAACGATGATATGCTAAACATAGAAATCAAACTGTAATTTCTTTAAAATACAATGAACAAATTTCTCTTTCTCCATAATGAAAACTAACCCAAGCCAATAACCAATAACGGTAATTAAACGTACCGTTTCCTTCAGAATTCGAGAAAGAGTATCCAATTCTCCGTCCACGAGAAAATTTTTTCCTTTTCCTAACATATAGTTTAAAGAAGCATCGATCTAGCGAAGCGGAGTGACGTCTGTAGCATATTTCAGCACTTCCATGAAAGCAGAAGGGAAAACTTTCCTCTCCGATGGAGAATTTTCAAGCGGACCACTTATCGCAGCAACTGTAACTCGAAAACGCTTCCAATGCAGCCGGAATCAGCGGAGCAGTTTCTCCTGATATCATTCCCTCGTTTTCGGTTCCCTAAATTCCCGTTTATGATCCTGTCAGGGAGACAGGGAGTTATTCCTGCGAGACACAGCGCGCGGAAGAAGGTGAACAAAAGAAGGTAGTTTTCAGGGCGGGATTCGGTGGGGAGGTGACTGCGAATGGAATTAAAATAAGAAAAGAGGAAAGACACCTAAGATCGGAGATAATGGGAAATAGGATAGCGGGGTCCTTTATGATCGCGTGATGGCAACAAATCCGGAAATAATAACTCCCGAGCAATAAAATGTTCCTACTCCCGGTTTTCACAATGTTATGCGCTCGATCGTAAAAGTATCTCGAGTTGCTGCAGCGCAAAGGGAGGGAGACGTTTGAGAGTAGGAGGATTCGCAGTTAATTTGGAGAGGCAAAAGGAGGGAGAAAGTTGGGGAGAGAGAGAAAAGACGAATGGGTCGTAAATAAAGGAGAAGGCGAAAGGGAGTGGAGGAAGATAATGAATGATAATTTGAGGAATTTTAACGATAGAGGGAAAGGATAAATTCCAGGCATTTAAATTTCTCCTTTAAAAATGTATTCAAAATACCACCTATTTTGGTTTTACAAGTAAACTCAACTAATTAAATAAAATAGATACATTTACTGAGAACTATGTTTCCATTTAATCTATATTTTCCTTTTGTCTCATTTTGCGTTGTAGTGATTTCGACGATTCTGGAAATCAACTCATGAAGTCGGTAGAGATGAAGCTTGAATTTCGGATTGCTCTACGCATACCAAACTGTAATCACTGACTCCAAAACTACACTCGCTTGAAACGTTTTCCTCTGATTTCTCTAATATCAGTTACAAGTAAATCCCTAAAAACCACTTAAAATAACCAAATATTTTAATGTGGCACTTTTAAGATGAAAATTCCTTGACTGAAATCATCGGAAAGAAGAAGATGAGCGTTGTTTTAAACCACTAATGTGAATACAAGGTAAACGAATTAAGAAATGCGTTAATATATGACCTAAAGGAATTATGTATCCCTACAATTTCAGCATATCTGGAGTAGGATCGAAATATATAAATCGATTGTTGATAAATATCGTCTTTATTATGAGCAAAATTGAAAATTCAAAGGTTTCTTTTCTTTTTAACCCATAGTCTGAGTGAAATATCTTTAATTTATTTCAATAATAAAAGTTAAGTTTATATAATAAGGAATAGGAAAATTTTAGTTATTGACATAATAAACGTATGTAAAACTTAGCAAAAGGCTTCTGTAGCAATAAAGCACTGGTGAAGAATGGTTGTTAAAAAAAAGATAAATCCTCCTGAGAGCATATATAGAACATATATAGAACATATTATAAAAATTGCCATTATCATAACCTAGAAATGAAAAGTTGATACAAATAATTACCACTCTAATGATATACAATAAAAGTAGTACAAACTACCAATAAAATGCACCAGAAATAAAATAAACAATAATTTGAGTACGTTTTGAAATTTTGTGAAATATTAAGTTGATTAAAGGAAAGGAAGGTGTCTTAGTAGATTAAAAACCTACGGAAAATCCCAAAGGAATAACAAGTGTGAAAAATAGCGACACGACTGGGACTCGAACCCAGGTCTCCCACTTTCC
>KZ308232.1:460194-561841 GCA_000376725.2 Ladona fulva | reverse complement strand
TGAGGACCTCGGACGGCAGGTTGTGCCACTATGTGGAGACTGCCAGTCTTGCTCACAAAGCATTCCCTTAACAGTGTGAGAGAGACGCGGCACGGTAGTTCAGTGGTTAGAATACCTGCCCGGAAAGTGGGAGACCTGGGTTCGAGTCCCAGTCGTGTCGCTATTTTTCACACTTGTTATTAAGTTGATGTAGGGATACACTAAACAATTAAAACGCATGCATTAGTTCATAGAAAAAACAATCTGAATCCGTCCACAGAAGATGTATTTGAAGAACACGACCGGTTTCGAGGATTCTACCTCATCTTCAGGCAACCGGAAGAAATGCATAGCAGAATATATACAAAGGGAATCAAAGAAGTCTGAGGGTGGGGGAGGAGAGAAAGGGAAGGAGTTAGGCAGAAGAGTGAGCGGGGAATAGCAGATGAATCCTGATGAAAAGGACTAGCAGTGGGTAAATGGGGAAGTACGGACGCATGCAAGGCAGGAATAATTTGCTATGAAAATTTTCACGGCCAATGAGATGCACTGAAAGCTCACAATTGCTAGATTAGCAAACAAATAAAATGACTCAAATAAAAGAAATGCAAAGGAAAATCAATGTGGAAAATAGCTCCGATCCGATGGCAAAGAATATTTGAATTCAAGGAGGGAGGAAGGATGTCGTCACTTTCTGGAACCTTGATGACATCATGAGGAATTGTTGAATAAAACAAAGTTTTGAACAAAATATTACGTTTAAATTCTAAAAGTTTACGTTACGTTTTATTTTACGTTTACGTTCTATAACAATAAACAATATTTAATATTTACGCGTTAATTATGATATTAACGATGATATGCTAAACATAGAAATCAAACTGTAATTTCTTTAAAATACAATGAACAAATTTCTCTTTCTCCATAATGAAAACTAACCCAAGCCAATAACCAATAACGGTAATTAAACGTACCGTTTCCTTCAGAATTCGAGAAAGAGTATCCAATTCTCCGTCCACGAGAAAATTTTTTCCTTTTCCTAACATATAGTTTAAAGAAGCATCGATCTAGCGAAGCGGAGTGACGCCTGTAGCATATTTCAGCACTTCCATGAAAGCAGAAGGGAAAACTTTCCTCTCCGATGGAGAATTTTCAAGCGGACCACTTATCGCAGCAACTGTAACTCGAAAACGCTTCCAATGCAGCCGGAATCAGCGGAGCAGTTTCTCCTGATATCATTCCCTCGTTTTCGGTTCCCTAAATTCCCGTTTATGATCCTGTCAGGGAGACAGGGAGTTATTCCTGCGAGACACAGCGCGCGGAAGAAGGTGAACAAAAGAAGGTAGTTTTCAGGGCAGGATTCGGTGGGGAGGTGACTGCGAATGGAATTAAAATAAGAAAAGAGGAAAGACACCTAAGATCGGAGATAATGGGAAATAGGATAGCGGGGTCCTTTATGATCGCGTGATGGCAACAAATCCGGAAATAATAACTCCCGAGCAATAAAATGTTCCTACTCCCGGTTTTCACAATGTTATGCGCTCGATCGTAAAAGTATCTCGAGTTGCTGCAGCGCAAAGGGAGGGAGACGTTTGAGAGTAGGAGGATTCGCAGTTAATTTGGAGAGGCAAAAGGAGGGAGAAAGTTGGGGAGAGAGAGAAAAGACGAATGGGTCGTAAATAAAGGAGAAGGCGAAAGGGAGTGGAGGAAGATAATGAATGATAATTTGAGGAATTTTAACGATAGAGGGAAAGGAAAAGGGAATTAGGGGGAGGCGAAAAGTGAGGGAAGTTTGCGTGAGATCCCTTCAATTGATTTGGACATGAGTCGTCACATTTGGCGAACTAGGGCGGAACAAATTGGAAAGTAATAAACGCAGAATCAGGGATATAAGATACATACACAAGTGTGAAGGTAAGGGAAAAGATATGATCAAATGGAAACAAAGTGAGAACCTATTCTGAATATCGAGTGGTTTAATTGAAAGCACATTTTTTCATATTTAACAAGTGATGCTAACGTTACTTCAAGTTAATTGCAGTTCCATGTGAATAATTATAACTATTTAGCAACCCTGTCTGTAAGTGACTGTACTTAAATGAAAACTTTTTATGTACTGTATTAAAAATTAACATAATTAAGGATTTTGATGAAATTTGAGGGTTGATTGTTAAATTTAAATACCTTTTGTGATGGTTGTAGCATAGTATACGTATATTATAGTATACATCTCTTTAACTTTGAAGTTGTGAAGGTACAGTTTGGAAACTATTATACTCGCAGCAATTATACTATTATCGTAATTATTATGTGCAATTATTTAGTATTTATATTAGTAGAAAGTTTTAATACTTATTGAGTAGTTGAATGTGATATAATTTAACGTTATGATCAACAATTATTATCTATTTTTAAATTCTCTAGAAAGAAATTGAGAGATTTTCATTTGTATCTTGAATTTGCAAATTAATGCTGTGCTTAACGTAATTTTAAATACCCAAATCAACTATTACGTAAGAAGAGATAAAAATAATTTTGGTGAAAAATATATGAAATCACGTGCATTATAATTTATGCGAAACATTAATATGACGGAGTACATAATTGCAAATTTTAACTATTTTTTCACCAGCTACATACTATTACGATTTCCCGCTTATGAGTCATTGATAAAAAATATTGCACTAAAGATCTCAGATCTTTGTCAAAATAAAGAAACCATAACTAAGGCGAAATACAATTCTATAATTACATTAGTTCCCTATATGGACCTCAGTCCATGTATATAATTTACATTTTATTCTTCAGATACCCTTTTTGAGATTTATTGCATCGTAAGCGATTAATTAGTAGGAAAAACTGCTTAAAATACGTGTAAATTTGGATGGAAAACGAGGTTTTAAAATGTCCGCTGAAGTACCAGTAAATAAAAGCTTCGTAACCTCATCACTAAAATTTACTAAGCTGATGTTGGTTCAACAGGACCGATATAATCACGTCATCCGGATTTCCCTCCCTAATCTGTATTTATGCTAGATGAGTATCATATTGTATTCCAACAAAACAGAAAACATGGAAGTTTAGATATAAATTTTAACGCTCACGTACGTAACCATTTTGACACAGGTGTATGATTTTTAATGGGCCTGCTTGCTAATACCTGGAATAGTGTTTTCAATCCTTTACTGCGTAGGGATAACGTAGTTCTCAAAAAGTGTTTTTCGTTATGAAAGTTGAATAAACGCCCCATTTATACGGAATTAATGTTATTTCGCGAAAGCCCTCATGCGTGTGAATTAACAAATATATGAGCGATTCATATTATTTCACGGAACGCAGTGATAAAGATTTGAAATTTAAACAATATCGTACACTGAAAATGAGAAATAAATTGTTATGATGACACAAAATGATATGAACGTAACTATGATGTATTGTAAATGTAATGGAATTGGAAAAACATCTGTAACTTACAAAATTTGTTACTTAAACATTACCACAAATCTAACACAACTATGCACAGAATCTACTTTATTCAATCTCACGTAGGGGGGCCTTTCTGAGGAAGAAGAAATGATGATCCAACTTTTACTTCGACGTAATATTCTTTCGCTGAGTTTATTGCAAAATAGTTTTAGATCGGAAGGGTATACTTTCGCGAAACAATAATTATAACAAAAATTCATACACGGCGAATAATCTGTTACGAATCTTCGATGTTCCAAAAGTTTACCATCCACAATAATATCCCGTTTCCTCGGCAAACTCAATCTTACCGAAAAATACACAGAAATACATAATTGTGCTTTTCTTTGATATTTACCGTCCCAATCAATGCTCGTTCGGATTTGTAGCTGGAACTCGACGAGTTTAAGTTTGCGATGCGCAATCAAAGTATTCTTTTCAATTTGCAGTGGAAGCGGTGTTTATTCATCGCGGAGTGAAGGTCTCGCAGTGCTGATGGCTCCAGCAGATCGGCCGCTGGAGCAATTTCCTGCATCACAAACCCACTCCACGTCGACGCTGATACAGGCGGGATGCGTTTGACCGCTATCATTCCGGAGGCAGTTACGACTTTTTAGCCGCAATTTGGAATGTATCTCACGGCGCAAAACGTCCCTCATTATCTTGCTTAGGAGTAGTTGGTAATTGGGCTCTTACGCCTGCGAGTAATATTGCGGTATCCGCGACTCATTTGTTATCCTACTTTAGAGCCACAAGAGGGCAGCAAATTCTGTCGTCCTAGCTCCGAATGAGAATTGCAGCCTCTATAAAATTATCTCTGTTTAATCTTTGTGCATCAATTTTCGTACTTCGTCTTATTTGAATTTTTGATTCTGATTTTAAATGCACAGTCATTGACATATTTTCTTTCTGAAGTTCTGAGGTTTTTTGTCAAATGTACCAACGCGTAGAGTTCGCATTTTCCTAAACATTTTCTGAGATTTTTTCTTTAAATTCTGGAGGTTATGTCCTACCTTTGATAACAAATAATAAAATACGTATGGTAATACGTATCTCAATAGAGGAAAGTCAAGATGCACAATAGTTTAATGAAACGCATTAATAATCAGACGATAAAATCAATATGTTCAAGTTGCAGTTGGAGTAATCAGAGATTTTCTCCTACCTTTGATAAAAATGTATGAAATGCGATAAAGAGATATTTCAACAGAGTAAAGACAAAATGCATAATTGTCTAATGAAACGAAAAAAAAAATTAGATAAATTCGATACACAAGGAAAACGGTGAAGGGTGAAGTAGCGCAAGATGGTGCGCACCCATGAAAAATCCCATGGAAGAATGGACTTGAATAAAGTATGACGGGACCGGGAATCGAACCCGGGTCTCCCAATTGCCGGTCGGGTGCTCTGTCCGTTGGGCTATCCCGGCAGAACATTTTTCAAAGCCATTCGGGAGAGTTTGTGGGCAAATCCTTTCCATCACTTTGTGTGGTGGGTGTTTCTATGAAGCCACGACTGCGAACGATGCCACCAAGTGGACGAAATCACAACGACCTTCGCCCACAAAGTCTCCCGAATGGCTTGGAGACCCGGGTTCGATTCCCGGTCCCGTCAGACTTTTTTCAAGTCCATTCTTCCTTGGGATAAATTCGATACGTTCAGGCTTTACTTTGTGGAAAGCCATATCACAGAAAAGAAAAAAAAATTGTACTTTTCCCACGTGTTTCATTAGTTGAGACCGGTTTCGCTAACGGAGGAGCGCCGTCAGAAGAAATTTTCAAAATACATATAATTTAATTGCAAATGAATTTAAATTGTCAAATTTATTTACAAGTCAATTAAAAACCTTCCAATAAACATCCTTCTCTTCTGGCTTGTTCAGGATTATTTCTAATTAAAGCTATGTATCATCAAACCCAGGCATTGCGCCCATTTCCAATACGAAAATTACTTGATTATGAGAAATACTCCAACTAAGTAACCGATGGAGTAGTGATTAAAATATCACTCAACCGCGGAAGGGATGGTACTCAAAGGTCCTTTTCACTTTCACCTCTTCCATGTTTTCATTACGAGCAATCTCCAAGTGAATCCCCCTTTCTCTATCTCCAAGTCCGAAATGAGCGGCCATAACTTTCGTCACACATCCATTCCCTTCTTTTCTCTTATCAAATATTAAATGCTCAGGCGCAAATTAATTGCTCGGTCGCGTGAGATACGCAATTATCCTTGCGATAGCAATCAATAACCCTCTTCCCTTTCCCACAGTAGACGACTTTTCCGGGCCACCAATTTAAACAACATTTCACCAGAGGCCGAATCGTTTAATAATTAACTCCGTGACATCAAAGGGGAAAGCTTTTGCGGTGAGGAAAAAGGAAAGAGCTATCCCCCTCCATCCTTTGCGAGCTTCTGACTTCGTCACTCCTTTTTCTAACCCGCATTAATTTTCACTTTTCTGCTACTTTCACGGTGCCTTCTGTCTTCTCAGTAGGGTCAGGATATCCTAAGAAAGACCTCTCCAGAGAGAAATAGCTCATTTACCACACTGAAAAGTTTAATTCTTTCGCCTTTACTTTTGTTCCACCTAAATTCGTCCAAAATAGTAAAATATCTGTATAAATGTTCTTATCTTCAAATTATCATGGATTTTTCAACAAAACTCGATATAATTCGATATTGTTAAGAGATTTGGTGTTCACCCTGGACTACTTTTGCTTTGCTACTTAGAAAAATATCTTCTAGCACATCTTAAATTTAGAAACATACCGACATTTTTCGATCTGTACATATATCAACGAACAACAAACCGCTAACTTCTTAAATTGGATTGAGCGCCACATTCCTTGTTACTACTCAATCTCGCCTATATAAATACGTTTATTTATTCATTTATTTAAGATTACTGAAGACCTGCCTACCTCCAGCGTCCCACAATTTACTTGGTTGAAACATTTCCCACCTAGGCTTTACAAGTAAGATATATACATACAGAAAGTTCATGTAGTTGCTTTATCATGGACAGATGACTTTGAGTCACTGCACAAAATGGAGAAAAGGTTACAGAGGTATGTTGGCCAAATAATGAATTTTTAAGAGACCTTTTCATGCTTTAAATACTTCTACACATGTAATATTATGTGTTGAAAGTATTACTTTCTATCAAAACCAGAACATCTTCAATAAGCACTATAAATAGAATGCTGAATACACGAAAATCCCCTATAAAATAAATTACAAATTATTAAACTTGGACGCATAAAACACCAAATAATAATAATATTATAACGGTCAATATACGTGTATTTATACTGACAAGAATATCGAAATACGGCTAAAATACATATTAGCGAACCGCTACAGCGGTTATTATATAAATATAACTACAGCAGTTATTATTATTATTAATTGAAGTTATTTATTATTACTTATCTATTATTATTTAATGAACCATGAAGACCTAAATTATATCCATTATAATAATTATTATTATTTAGGAACACATGCAACCCATCCCTAACCGCACAAATCCGATTTGCCGAGACTCAAATCCGGATAATCGGAAACTAAATTTTAAGGGTTGGTGTATGCCTACCTTAAGCACATTTGTAACTATCTCAGATATATAAGCTTCCTCTTTTACATCATCATATAACCATTGGAGCCTTTTCCATCCATTACTATTCCTATCGTATAACGTGTTCCTAATGAACATCGCAGTCCTTTCTTCTCGATCCATTAACTCTAAATCTGGTTTTATATTTAAAATGTCCTTTTATCTCCCCAAAAAGTATCCTTTTCTCTACTTTCACTTTTATCGACTCTTTTTTTTAAGGTTCCTTTTCATTCAACCGTTCTTTTCCTTTATCTTTTCCGTTGAGTTTCAAACTCGCCCAATTTTCGAAAATCAAGTATAACCTTTATTTTTCCCCTTCATACCTTTTTCCCATTCTCGTGTCATCACTTTCCCCATTCCATTTCCACGGTATTTATTTCCGCGGATCTCGTTAAACTGCCTTTTAGCGAATTCATGAATATTCACAAGCGTGTGAGTGTATGAGTGGAAAGGTGCACGTTTTTATTAGCGGGCCTTAGATGGGCTCCGAGGGGAGAGGGAAAAACGTAATTATGCTTTCACTTTAGACTTACGACGGGAATTTATGTAAACTTCGTAACCTGAAGGGAATCGCGCAGGTTAAAGAGTCAGCATCGCCGCAATTTCGCTCATGCTGTGCGTTCACTGCACCGTGAGTTCGGAGATGGTGAAATTGAACGTTCTTTCGGCAGTTGGGGTCTCTTCTCCCGACGAAATGAATTTCACTCTGTTGAGGAGCGATTTCTCAAAAGTGGAGAAAAGTCATTTCAGCAGATGCTTCTTTTGCTCCCCCTTCTGTTCAAGCTCCCGTACTTCCTGTTTCAGTTGGAAATGATTTCAAAGAGACACAAGGCCTGATATTTCTCCGAAGCCTGAGCGTACGTCTGCGGCAAAAGTTCGATTTTAAATTACGTTTCTCCTAAATTTAATATCTTCCAGTGGCAATAGTAACGAATAAAACTGCACTGTATTCCTCCAATGCTCGTGAAAGTGCCGCAAAGAAATCCACTGAAAGGTCGAACCTTAAATTCCCGTTCCCGTTGAGTAAGTCTAATCCATAAGCCGAGTCTAAACTTTAACATTAGCATCGAATGTTTTAAGATGAAGACAGCTTTCTGTGTGTAACATCCCTAACCAAAATTACTTTAATTATATTTCCCGATCCACCATTCACACCAAGTGATTAACCTGTGGAAACCATCAATAGCTGTAGCTGTAAATAATAAAGATACATGGCGTGAGATAGAAAAAATCAAAAGCAAGCATCACGAAAGCAAATTCATATGAATTATGCAAAGGAGGACAGTCTATCCCAGGGGTGGCTAACATATGGCACGCGTGCCCAAAGTGGGACCCAAGAGAGCATTGTTGGCACGCAAAACTCAGACTGCAGTGTCCTTTTATACATTCTTCGCTTAAAAACGAAGGCCCAGGGTAAATAAATGAGAACTCCGTTCTTTAGAAATGATATCGAATGATTATATATGGTAATTACAACATGTTAATCCCATCTATAGCATAATAGATAATATCAGTCCTAGGGTATGATTTAGCAGCAAATTGGCACGCAAGTCCTTTATATTTATTAAATATGTCACTCTTGCCACTAAAGGTTCGCCATCTTTGGTCTATGCATTCCTTATGAATTGCTTGGATAAGATGCAAGTGAAGCATGGATAAAGTACGCTTTATCAACTAAATTCTTTTGCTTGATGAATTTTCGATAGCAGGCTCAATGTTTGAGCCGAAAACCAAGTACATACGTCGAGAGATTTACGAGATGCATGTATTATTTTTCTTTTGTTTCATGATTCATGAATACTTCGTATATTACATGGAAGAAAAGACTAATAAGTCTTAATCACGCCCTTAACAAAATGTGTTTTATTATTATTATTGTAGTTGTTATTATAATTATTATCGTTAGTATTATTATTATTATCACAGATCATGAATATTTTCATTAGCGAGAAACTTTTATAGATAAATTCCCAAGTTTGTTACCTCTAACATATTCAATTCAATTGTTTCAACTTAATAAATGATTTGTTTGTTTATTTTGTTAAATGTCGCTGAAAAAGATTATTATTATTTGGATGTTATATGAAAATCTTTGGTACTAGGCTCGCTATAAAACTTTCCATCATTTTCATTTTAACTTTCAAAATTTTCGTGAGAAATGTATACTCTGAGATTTCAATTATTCCACTCGACCTAAAGTTTAATTAAAACAACCTCCTATTTAATTAAAAGTATTCCTTTTCCATTCCTACGCATTAATTCCACGGTCCTTTCAACTGCACACAGATGACTTCTTCCCAAATTCACCGATCACCCAAGCAGAAGCAGTCTTCTTTTTTAAACAGTACATCTCCACCTTTTGCCCCCGAGATACTGAACAAAACACGGAAGAGCGGCGCTTCCGCCCTGCCCTCTACATTTCCCCAGAGGAGAGTTGAATGGGGCTTCTTTTCCAAAAGTCGTTGCTCCGCTTCTCTCGCACATTCAACTCCTCTATCGACTTTTCCTAGAATTGTTGGTCAAGTTGTCCGCTCTTTTATTTCCTTCGCGCTCTTTTAAAATTTATTTCGAAACATTTGCGTTAATCTTTGTTCATTCGTTTTGCCCTTCCTAAAAAATGCGCGCAACGAGAGGCGTTCATTCGCCGGAGTCGCTATCATTCTTCGCAGTTAACAGATTAATTAAACCGGGGGCCATCTTTCTTTCCGCAGTTGACTGTTAAGACTGAACGGAGCTTCGATAAAACAAACTGTTCTGATCCGATGGATTGGCACGTCGCTCTTTTGCATATACATTCTAAATCATGATTCAAAGAATTTGATTATTTATTACGGCGAAAATAACCGAATATTTTATTTAAAATGAATAATAAAGACAGAAAAAGTTTTGCAACAACCTCCTTAAAATTCAATGAATATCTAACACTAACTGCTTTAGTAGTAAAGCCGTTCTAATGCAAATTAAATCGCCGGACTCTTAATGGTTAACTCTTCCTCGTTGACTATTTTTTCTACAATTACGTAGATCGCATAAGGGTCACTGCTTGCCCTAATTGGTAGCGCGTCGGCCTTTACTGCAAATGATCTCAGATTCGATTCAGATAGAAACCAAATCTCCCCGACAAGAGTTGGCCTCAGAAGGGGCAGTCGATCATAAAAATGAATACCAAAATCAAATTCTTCCAATCATTAACCATCATTATAGCAATTCCTGACCTCAGAAATGATGGAAATAGTTGGGATAAGAAAGTTTTATGTACTATCTCTTTATTTTTAATTCCATTGACGTAAGCACTAGTTATTCGACAATATAGTTATAATAGCAGCATGAATAATAATTAATTTAGGTATACCAGCACTAGTATGACTCCTACTATATATTTAATGTGACATAACCTCGTTGTTACGAAAATAGAAACAAAAACTAAACTAAGTACATTCTCACGATAAAATTTACTAGCAACCATGAGTTTTTAATTATCGTGCTGAATGAGTTTTTATTATTTTCCGATATTCGATAATAAAAGCCTCGTTGATCGCTGAGGCCTAAGGCGTTTTCCTAGCGCCTAGTCCATTGAAAACGATCTCTAAACTTTATCCAACTGACATTTATTTCATGAATTCTGTTCTTCTAACAAAGCTTTTACTTACCATTGGAAGTCGAATGAGTGAACAAACTCAAAATATTATAAGAATCTACAATTGTAGAAGCTACTTAAGAAAGTCAAAGTTCTGAATATATTAAAAATGTACCATTCAGTGCATATTACACAACTTTCTCTACACGATGCTTAGCACTCATATACGTCGCATTTATATACTTGTCGTATACAGTCTACATTTTGATTACGTTTTAGTATTTCATAATCTGTGCTGAATTAGTACATTAATTTCATTCACCTATCACTGTAACGGATATGTTTTAGCTAAATGAAAACGTTTTACAATCTCATTATTTAAAAATGACTGAAAAGTGACTCCTCTAAACTGCTTGCATGTGCAGTAATAGATGTAATCTTCTATGAACAGAGCCGCAATACAATCCCAAACTTCTATCAACAACGTGTGTCAGCATGTTCCCTCTAAAAGAGCGGAACTTCATGTAGAATGCGTAATATAGCGAGGTTAAAGTATCTTCTTTATAAAATAGGACTACTGCATTTAGTCCCACTTTCTATTCTCCCCCCTTTGTCAATGAACGGGAACTTCAGTTAATAATACAAAACATAATTTTATGAATTAATTCCCGACTGACTACGACACTCATCTTTTTGGGGTTCACTTCTGTTTCATAATTTCTCTTATCTACGTTCTTATATACGTACAACTAAATTTGAAGTAATTACAATATTTATTGTATGTAAGATATTGAATCTTTAAACGTAGGAGCATTTTAATAGTAATAGTATTGTTAAAAGTGCTTCGACAGCTAAGGTCATTTCGCACGTAAGCTCCCACCGGGAATCGAACCCGGGACCGCTTTCATTAAAGTCGAACGCGTTGCCCACTTGGCTATCCGGGAGCCCGTAGGAGCATTTTACTTGATTTTATGAACATTTGGTAAATTTAACATAGACAATAAATCATCTGCTAAGAGAATGCAATTAACCTATTAAATGTCTGCATAAGACGCGCTCTTTCGCAGGGTGATCAGTTCGCTAACTATAGAATATGATTCCACAACTTCCGGATACAAGTATACTTGTTGGTATCTAGTCTGAAGTAGGGTTTTCAAATTCATGACAATCATTCCGACGAAGCCAATTTTTCTATGAACTTGATGGACATTGAGCTCTCACAATGAAAAACCAATAACATTTTCATTAAGTATTTGTGTCACTCAATCCAAGAGGCTTCTTTTATCCGTAATGCTATCACTCCGACATCTATTGTATTTGTTGCTCTTTATTAAATGGTCATAATGAAACTTGAATGATGAAATTGAAACTCTTCATTAGGTCCTGCAAATTTTACATCCGTTGCGATATAATTATCTTAAAAATTTACACCATAAAAACTGCAAAATCCATGATGAAGCGACGATAGGTCAAATGCAATAAGAGAAAAAGTATGAATTGCTTAGTCATTAATAACTAAGTTCACATTTGGTAATTTGAGGTCACCATTCAGATAAGATAGATATTTTGACGCTTTATTGACGAAGTTGGGCCCATGTGAGCCTCTATTTCCCCTAACCTCGTACTTAGTCATAATATATACAATGATCAATTAAAAACAAAAAGAAATAGTAGAGATAACGTCCAGAGGAACTACTAAATTGAATTCTTCCGATGGTTTCACCGTTATAACGGGCGCAAACGCTATCGTAAACGCATAAAACTTCCGTGTTTGCGACGGTTAAGAGATTTCCGATAAGGGTTAAGTAGGTATTTAGCTCCGGAGGTAAGTGATCGCGTGGTTCGACGCAGAATCGATAGAGGTCTCCCGTATATGCGGGAGATGGCAGCGAAAGTGTTGACCGTGAATTCGCTGCTATGGAGATAGCGAACGGCGACAGCGTGTTACGACATCGGCGATTAATGGGCCGTGATAGCGGTGACCACGACAAGAAGCCGAGCGCAAAGACCATCCGGTGGACCTAAATCGAAACAGATGACAGCTGCGGGGCGAATCCGAGCGTTTTTTGCTAATGGAAGAGGCGTTCGGAAAACGCTGACCCCAACGATAGAAGGCTCTGACTGCGTATCGGTGGGGATAAAGGAAGGAGACATCCCGTGATAACGTGACTACTCGAGCAAACAGACCAAGCACGCACAGGCACGCGCGCAAATATTTTCCAGCGAGGCACTCCAAATCAAAGGCTCTCGATCTTCTGACACGTACTGAATCCCCGTAAAAATTTTCCGCGGAGCTCCTACATAAAATCCTACCCGTACATGTAATTCTAAGCATCTGTCCACCCATACGTCTATTTCAGGTAGTAAACAAAATATTGAATGTGTGTGCTCCTGTAATCTTCTATTGATTGGAACATTTTTCATTCGTCTTCTGGCACAGGATGGTTGAAAATGTATCCTTATCTTTTTAATTATCGTAAACTATTCTTCAGTCGTATTCATTAGTAAAATGCATCTAAGGTATGAATGATGATTAACAATGTCATTCAATTTAGTCATTCGTTTTTGAATGCAATGTAAAGATTTATTCGCGAGGTATATATGCTGCATTTACACGGACATTTTCGCGTAGAGTAGTAAGTGAGGAAATCGTGGGCAAACCATTTCACTCCACGAATAACCTAGTAGCCGCACCCTTCTCCAAATCTTAAGGTAGCTAATGATGCAGGAGTTGAGGATTCAACATTACGTACACATTGTCTACTTTTCTACACCATGTACACACTCTGAACCGTTCCGCTATACAATTTTTAATAATTTGATTCGCAGTTACTTTTATTTCCTACCTGCTTCGCACAAGTAATTTCTGAAGTGATAACTGATTTGCGGTATATACACAGATATTTTCTACACTCCAGGTAATAAATAACTTATATCCCTATATGTTATGCATTTCTGGAAATATTTCACTATTTACAGGTCATAATATTCAAATTTCCTTTATATTTCTTCCACAGCTTTTTACACCATCCTCTTAGCCGTCGTTTTAATGCAACGAAAAGATTTTCCTAAGTTCATAGAAGTTCGCAGTCACTACTATTATAAACAAAACCATTCTTTATAGCCTCATTTCTTATGTTTTAGACCCTTAAATGTAAACGCTTACCCTGAAACCTGAGCTATTAGTTTGCGTACTAGTTGACAGTGGGTTAAACATAAGTTCGGATATTCAGGTCTTAATTTCCTCTTGATTGCTACGAATGTACTTACGAGTAGGTACTGTAACACTGCACTGCACTATATTTTACGAGTTACATACCGCGGAATGTTAGAAAATCATCAGTGTTGAGACATTATCTGCATGAAATTACCTAATCGTCATTATTTTGAATATTCTGACTGCTATTGCTACTTATTAACGATAAGATAACGCCATAAAGATGGCAACTAAACGTCACTAGTTTACCACCCAGAAAACCCATAATTCCTAACTAGTTTTGAATTAATCTTTACTACTTCCGAATATTGTTTATCTTCCATTCAATTGGGAATGCATTTTCGAGCGGAACGAGAATCTCCTTAGTTTTACAAGCGCGTGACGAGTGTAAAAGAAGAGGTCATAAAAGAGATGGAACCATCGGAGTAAAACAAGTGGACGCTGCTTGGCTGATGAGTCCTCAGAGACGCGAGTGGAAGGAAATAAAACGCCATACAATTTCCGTGGCCATTGGAAGGAATGAGGAGGGGGAGGAAGGAAGCCTCCGCTGCTTAATGTCTCCATGGACACACGCACATTCGACGACGTCATGGGAACACTTTCACGGGGAGTTCAGAAATTAAAAGTTCTCCGGCGAGTGAGTGGAATGAAGCAGAACGTTTTCAATTATCGTTAAAACAATCTTCGCAGAAAATGAAAGATGTAAAAAAGAATGTATTTGCGAGAGAGTTTGAAACTTGGAGGGTTTTCACAAGCAGTAATGGAATATTTACATACGATGACCTGATGTAACTACGAGAATCTTAGAAATACGTTTTTATTTATTAACTGTATAATACCGCCGTAGTTTGACGCAAATTTGGTGGCGACACTAACTGACAATATATTTACAGCTAAAAATATCGTTACACAGTTCTATGTATACAAATCCAAAACATTTACATTTAACTATCACCTCCAAAAGAACATTGCTTTGCAAACTAATCTAATTTATAATTTACACAGCTATTATTTACAAAATAAACTAAAAGCACTACAAATACCATGTTCATTTAAAAATCAGCCCGAACAATTCGCCTGATTCCTTACGTATACAGAATATTAGTACATAAAAAAATTAAATTAAAAAACATTGCTAAATTAATACAAAAACTTCATAAGAGCCTATAAAACATGTAATATTTAAACTCGAACTCACAATTACCTTGGATTAGCGTTTACAGTGAACATTTCCACTCATCACGTAAGATTTTTCAGGGTTCCTGATAGGCTTACCTTTGCAGTAATTACATATCTAGAAAATGATTATTGTTAATTACAAAACGCAGGTATCTTTTGTTACCGTTAGGTTATTTTTAATATCATTACCGGAAACTATGGCGATGATTCAGAAAAACACATCGTCTGAAATGAAATTTAAAGCAAATTATTGAAAGGAATACATAAACCTTAAATAGTGTTTGAAAATTTCAATAGAATTGGAGAGACTTCATTTTCCCGCTTATGTAATCCATACTTAATGCAGTTGGACTACAAGAAGAGCGTGCGTAATAAAACCAGAAGTATCAGGTAATGAAATTGGACTGGAAGAAAGGCAGCGAGACCATTTTGAAAGTGTTTTTTTACGAACTGGATAGATGAAGGCAGAACTATGAAGATGGTGCTTCCAAAGAATTCAAAAGGAAGAGAAATAACAAGGAAAGGCTGATTAATTGGTGAATAAGTTACCGAGCAAATTTAAGTGACCTCTACTTTGCAATACAAACGTCTTTACTGTGAGAAATTGGGACTAAGAATTCCTATACTATTTCTATTACTACTATTATACTATTTAACGAATGTTAAATTAGGTTCTGACAATTAGTTAAATACTATTTAAACAATTGTCAGAATATTATACAAAATACGTATAAAGCTTATTATTAAAGAATATTATCAAAATAGGTACATAAACTATGATTCAAAATTTTAACAAGTAAGGTGGCAGTAGGAAAGGAATTAGGGAGAGAAAGAATGGTTTTGTGGATAAACGCAAAAACACCGTGATACTTTTGATCGCAGAAAAATAGTAGTAGTAGTAGTACTGTTAAAAGTGCTTTGACAACTATGGTCATTTCGCACATGTGAGCCCCCACCGGGAATCGAACCCAAGCTTTCACCAAAGGCGAACACGCAGCCAACTTGGCTAACCGGGAGCACTCGTTACTCCGATAGGGGGATTCCGAGATAGGTATAGATGTATATGTTAGCATTGATCAGGAAACCTTGAATTAATCAAAGCCCATTGTAACACCATTTCCTAAAGTAAATCGAATCGGATTAGACAAACTTAATTTGGAATACTTATAGTTCAGGCAAGAGTAGCATGGTTTCAAGGAAGAAAAAAATACCAATTCACAGGAAGGAAGCAAAATCCGACGCAGTTCATCAATTAGAAGCTTGGTTGACGGATAGTCCCTTTAAATAAAATTGATTTAAAGGATCAAGAACAATAGGAAGCTTCAAATGAGATTCATCCGTCATAATTGTGTGATAGAATAAGATTTGGAGAAGTGTCTCTTCCTTGTATTCACAGCATCGCTGTTTTCCCTTTCGAGGAAATCAGGTTAGGATAATTAAAAAGGTCGGCTTCTACGGCCAATTAAAAATTGAAGCACATCCCTTGTAGCACGTCCTCTTCCTGTCATTTGGAAAAATAAAACCCTGAGCTCGAGGAAATTGCCCGTTTGCCTTTCTTCCAAATGAAATGAGAGAGGAATCAACAAAAGGATAGGATTGCTGACTGGGACTTTGCAAATCAATTCCTATCCGTACGGTTTTCACCGTGTTTACTGGAAAACGAGCTCGGAAGTAACTTTCTGAGATAGGGTAGAGAAAAATTGTCGACAAACAGACTCTATTTGCAATTGCTTTCACTTTGGATTTGTCCAGATTCGACACCCATCGACTACGTTATTTCTCTTATTTCTGCGTTTAGTAAACGAAATTCCGATACGTTCCGTTGATCTGAGGCAAACACATTTATGCGATTAGATAAGCCGAAGGGATCGATATATTTTATTTTCATGGTAATCCTTCCATTCACAAGAAATTCATCGGAGTAACTCTTAACTGCGTGAAATTTATGAAATTTTAATTAAAATAAATTTTGTCCTTAAAAACAGATTCAAATATGCAGTTAAAGCCTAAAATCATATGCATCACCCACTTGTTATATTGTATTCATTATCTCTGTGTATTCCCGGTTTTTTCTCTTCCCTTCTTGCGTGGGTGTTTTCCCGCATCGTGGGTTTTTCTCCAAAAAATTTCAGTCGAGGAGTTTTTTCCCACAACCGAAATTTTTGTGTTTTAAGATGTATCTATATCTAGTTATATATAGTTAATATTTATCAACTAGACTGCCTAGTAATTTGCATCTACCGTTTGTATCAATTTTCTTGTATCCATGTTTGCCGGATGGTTTGGATGCATTGATTTATATTTCTAGATTTAAGTTAATTGTATTCTATTGTCTCTGGTTATTAGTGTAATGTTAGTATGTAGTAGTATCTCCAGACGTTAGGTGGGAGAGAGGCCGTTTCGACCTGACTTCGCCGTAAGAGTAAATTAATAATAACAACCGGTAGTTGAATATAGGAAACTAAATACAAATTAATACAAAGCCGATGTACCGACTGATACTAGAGACCAGGAATTCCACTTTAGAGACGGTTGCTCTGTCCATTGAGCTGCGGATTGTCTCCAAGGACTCGATCCATTTTTTGAGATCATTGGTTCAGCGTGGTAGTTAAATGTCTGGTAAATTCGCCTAGGAAGTTAGCCTAGACTCAGTTTGACTTCATCCCTTCGATTTATACATGGATTTTCAGGCAAATACCTAAACATACAAAGTTAACAACCTTTCGGATTTCCATATTAAAACTATTTTACTCCGTATTTAAAGATAACCATCTATAACTATACATTAATTAATTTAATTAATATCACCTCCATTGAAGACCACTTCTTTGGGGCAATACTCTACCAGTTTTTTAGGATT
Source organism: Ladona fulva (assembly GCA_000376725.2). NCBI lineage: Eukaryota > Metazoa > Arthropoda > Insecta > Odonata > Libellulidae > Ladona > Ladona fulva. The sequence continues at coordinate 543,948 of KZ308232.1, read as the reverse complement.
TCAATGTATAATAATATGTAATGTTCATGTATGCGAAATCTGTGCTCGTAAGCTGTGTTGTTTCTGTAATTTACATAACAGTACACTATTAATCCCTCATCTGATTGGATAATAATTACTTTTCTTGACAAGATACTTCAAAGACATGTGAAACTTAAAACTACAAAAAGTTATTTGCATTAATCTAATATTTACATATATCTAATATCAAGGAAACGTTACTCAGGGTTTACTTTAATATAATATAGAGTACAAGGGAGTTTCTTTTGATATATTCGAAGAAGAACCTAAAATATCCAGAACCGGTGAAAACTGTTTTGATATGCCTTTCTACCATTTCTTCCACTTATTTTGAGAGTAGATTCGGCGATGATTTCAAAACAATTCAGTAAAGTGTGGGGGAGACAGAAAGGGGTATGAAATGCAGAATTGAAAAGGGGCGAAGGATAAAGAAAGAGATTTTAAGTCGAACTGCAAAAAAAAACGAGCGGGGACAATATGAAAGAGAGCGTTTCGGAGAAGATAAGAGCATTTAAAGCAAAGTGGATGGCTCCCCTGGGGATTTGCGAAAGAGTGGAGAACAGATGATAGATTAATGCTTTTCAATGATAAGGTCAGGACCGCGAGGGCACCTTAACGTCTTCTAGAACGTCTCAAGGGGCATGACGGGAAAAGGAGGTGCGCAAACGTGATGCGCAGACGACGGTAGCAACTTCAGGAGTGGAGTTTTTATGGACTGTATGTTAGGAAAAGAGAGACAGATAGGCGCTTGAGATGGAGAACGGGAAAAAGCAGTGGGAACGAAGAGAAGTTGGAGAATTATCTCAAATCGAGGAGCGGGGGAATGGAGATGAAGATGGAGAGATGCGTTAAGGTTAGGGAGGATCTGAGGAAATTTTAAATGAAGGCTCCGAAAAGAAAATTACGTTCGTAAAATTAGGATGAACGTACAGAAGGCACTGAGATACACTCCGTAAGGATATTCAAGCACAGTTAAGGAAAAATAAGAAAAATGAAAGTAGTTAGCAACAAAAGCTCACGTGGCGAAGTTCACGACTTAGGAAAAGGATGGAAAGGTTCGTTGAGGCATGGCTGCGTACCATAAGTAAAGTATGAAGAAGTAACAGGGAATACATTTCTAATCAGATAGGAAATAGATTCGGGATATTCGGCTTTCCTCAGCTAAATTTTAAGCAACGATCTGGATTCTGTTTCAGCGTAAAACCCATAGATACAGAGATTCAGACTACCAGAGATACATAAAGAGATATCTCTGCAAAAAGAGTCGTGCGCCATACAATCTAATGATAAACAGAAGTGTAAAAAGGCGACATGACTGGGACTCGAACCCATACCTCCCTTTTTTACGCAGGTTTTCTATCTGCTACATTACCATGCCGCGTCTTTTCCACTCTGTTAACCGAATACTTTGATAGCATCTCAGAGAGCTTCCAGATAGGAAAGTGTGAGAGCTGGGTTCGAGTTCCAGTAATATCGCTATTTTCTCTTCGTTTGTTCTAAGCAAGTTATTTTTTAAGTTCGGTAAATCATCGTTTCTTTGTTATTTCAGTTAATTTGATGCTTTTTATCATAATTACTTATATTGGATTCACTTCCTTAAGTTGTTTATCTAATTCGACTGGATCGCAGTATCCTCGTTTTGTTTTTCTACTTACTACGAAGAAGTTCGGCCAATGTTATCAAAACCCGTCACTCTCTAAACAGTGACGGTGATGGAGTAGCTTTATAATTAACAAGATGAAATGGGTAGCTGAAATTTGAGTTTTCCTCCTTTTTTTCTACTTGGCCTTTTTCCCATCGCGTATGGGATCGGCTGATGATTTCTGATAACGAACTAGGTTTTACACGGATGCCTGATGCTCTTTCTGCATCCAACCCTTACTGAGAAAACTGGACTTTCACACGGACGCAATCATTTCCTAGCCAGAATCTGATATCTGATCAGCCGGGACTCGAATCTGGGTCCTTGGGGTTAGAACGCTGGCATGCTAACTACTGTACTACCGCAGCCGGTTGAGTTTTCCTAGCATTATATTGTCTAAACGAACCATCGTACAGTACTAGAAATGTTAATTTGCAGCCCATTGATCCTGAAGTTGGTACTGAATTGATGAATGACAATCGAAATTAAAGAGTAACTGACTTTTATTCTTCTGTTCAAGTCCTTCGCTTTACCATATACAAGGATACCATATATGTTTCATACATTATATTTTCATCTTAAAGGAGTATACCATTAAGATTTAACAGTCAAGGATTAGTTATTGAAAAAATAGGGTATTCTGTAGATATCTTAGAATAGAAAAGGAAGAAAAGGTAATTTCTCATTTTACACTGCGAAATTACTTCAAGTGGCGATACTTGATTTGATAATGGAATATAAGTCAGGATATATCGTATATATCCGCGTATAAGAAGCATTTACTTACCAAACATTTACGTTACAAAGGGAGTACGTCTTAAGTGAAAGTATGTATGTGTATACAAATACATTAAGCACAGGATCAGATAATGAAGAGAAACTTTAGGGTATTCAACTAATGATGCCCCCTATAATATCCAATTTCCAATACGGGTAAATATTTCTGAAACTTAGGAAGCCGTTGTTTAGAGATTAGAGTACCTTAAGGCAGTATATCTAATAGACTCCAATGACAGCTTCAGAAGAATCATAAACCTTGACCATTTGACTTTTAGGCTCTATGATTTAACCTTTCATACTTTTGGGCCAAAATATGACCCTGACGAAGCAGCTTATCACCATAATAACTGAAAGCTAACTTAAATACATCAGTTCAAAGAAGACCGTAACTAATTCCGGATTTTCTCGAAAGAATCACTTTCTTATTTTTCCTTTGATCATGATAGTATTTAACCTTGATTAAATCGCACCATGCTATGTGGAATTACTTCTGCTGTATGATAAAGGCATTTAAACTTAATTTTGCCAATTTTCTTTTTATATGCCCAAGTTGCAACAGCGCGCGCTGTTCTTCCGTAAGAAATACACGAGGTCATAATATTTACATTCAGTTTTCAGAACGTTGGATGGAGTTTAGAAATCGTCCTGATACTTCACATAACAGGCAAAGCATGGAAGTCTCCTGTTTTCTCATTATATTCAACAAAGCTATCGGTATGACCAGAATTTTTGTTTCTCCATAACCTTCGCTGCGCAATATACTAGATATTTTTGACAATTACATGTAGGTAATATAGTACGTCTGAATGGGCTTATGGATTAATGTACATACATAAAAAGTACAATATTAGGTTTATGCGTGCACATATGACTTTTAAAAGATATAGGGAAGAAAGTTCGCAGAGAAGAAACCTGGAACGGTAGCGAAGGGAGAGAAGTCAGAAAAATAGTAGCAGGATAAAAAAGAGAAATTTGGGGTATAAAAGGCAACGAAAATTGAAGAAGGGGGAGGAAAAGGATGAGAGCACTCGAGAGATGTATTAACTAAAAAAACGAGGACGGGAGCGTTCAGAAAAAAGCGAAAAAGATACCGGAATAAAATTGAGGCGGATAATTCCCGAAGGGGAAACAGAGAGTCAGGAATGGAAAGACAATAACGGAAAAAAATGGAAAGACAGAAATCCTGGGGGGAAATAATAACAGAAGGCGCGGGGGAGGAATTGGAGAGAGGGAATTCGACAAAACAAATAGAACAAAGCCCTCGCGCCAAGGAACGAGATCTGAAGATAGGAAATTGAATACATGATTCGAATGAAAATTACAGTAAGTACGGCTGGGTGCGGGGTAGAGAGGGAGGGGATCACCCGATTCCCACAGAACAATGACAGAAGTTCGTGTTTCACCAAATATTCATTAGAGGCCGGCCTATGGTGCCCCATCCATGGGTAGGGTAGGGTACCTTTTACAATAATCTCTGAGGGAAGACTTATTTTTATTAGAGGATCCTCTTGATCCGCCTACCCTGAAATAATTCCACCGAAGCTAAAGTTTTGGGTTTAACTTGGTTGTATCAATCCAAGAAGAGAAGATGGAAATTCGACATTCAACTTCGAGAAAACCTCCAAATAGCCGATGTTCGCGAACAAACTAACTGCTGAAAATGTCCAACCAGCAGGGGATAGGGTTCTCAGTGTTCGCGCTTTGCCAGTATTGTTCTCAATATTTATTTCGGAAACTATTTTGCCATCTTCGAAAGGGAAGAATAACTGTTAGTATTATAGAATAACTAATAGTGAGATAGAAGATTGGATAGAAGAATAACTGTTAGAAACTCGGGGAGGGAAGCTTCTCTTATCTCCCGCAGATGGCAACACAGTTGCCGAAATACGAGTACGTATTGAGAACAATACTTGCAAAGAGCGACCACTGAGAACCCTAACACCTGCTGGTTGGAATTCTTCAACGGTTAGTTTGCTAGTGAAGTTTTCATGAGTTGTCCACCAGGTCAAATAGATTTTGGCCGACATTTCGACAGCACACTCCGCCATCGTCCTCAGGGAGCTGAGTGCTCTGGTCAAGCTTTGTCACCTTTATATACACACCCGTGTGGGTGTGCTGTCTTCTGATTAGTCGATTCCGACCTCGTGCGTTTGTTCCTCATCAGATGGATTACAGGCATCCTGGATTGACTGATGATGCACCCAGAATCCTGGTTGAAGTTATTCTTTTTAAGCTCTATTTCGATGGCTTCTTTTGTTAGTCTGTCCCAGAAGCCGTTGGAGTGGCATAATTTTTTCGTTTCCTCGAAGAAAATGGTGTGATCATGGCTAAGGCTGTGCTCAGCGACCGCCGACTTCTCCGGATGGTTTAATCTGAGGCAGCGTTTATGCTCGTTGATTTTAGCTTCTATTGTGCTGCTGGTTTCTCCAATGTAAACCATTCCACATTCTCACAGGAGTCTTAGGCCTGATTGGGTCCTTCGCCTTCACCAGCTGGTCTCTCAATTTTCCAGGTGGTTTATGGATAGTTTAGATGTTGCATTTTCCGAGTAATCGTGAAAATTTTCCGGAAACTGTGGAGACATGTGGAATGCATGCTCTCGCGATTGTGGTGGTGGTTCCCGGTCGTCAGCCGTCTTTCCTGAATTCTGGTCGTTCTCCCCGACGGCCCTTTTCTGTGCCAGACTCTCTGTATCTCTCGTTCACTATAGCCGTTTTGCCGGAAGATTGTTCTCAGATGTCGGAATTCGTCCTCCAAACTCTCCTTATCGGCTATAGAATGAGCTCTGTGAAACAGAGTAGATAGGACCGCCTTGCGTTGTGAGGGATGATGGTGGCTCTGTCCATTGAGATGTAAGTCAGTGTGGGTGGGTTTTCTGTACACCCGATGGCCAAGTATTCCATCTCCCTTGCGGTGGATGAGAACATCTTGGAATGGCAGGCAGTTGTTCATCTCTTCCTCCATCGTAAACTTGATTTTCTCATGTTGGCTGTTCATATGGTCCAGGAAATTTTGGAGAGAATCAGGTCCGTGCGGCCAGATTATTAAAGTATCATCTACTTAGTTAGGTAGGTTAGTTTGCTCGCCAAAAACGGCTTTTTGGAGTTTTTTTCGAACTCTGTCTTACAACAGCCGAGTTTCTTTTCCTTAGAGATATCGAAATTCGACTTCTGCCGTAACTTTCAATGTTTACAGAGAATTCCTTGTTTTCGACGCGTAGTGTCACCCTGAAGGGATGAAAGGAAACCAAGCAGTGCATAAACAAAAAGAACAAGGAGTAAGAAAAAGAACGCTCGATGATAGGGGCTTAGCGGGAAAAGGAGGCCGTTCGATAGAAAAATTGTACGGATCGGTGGAAGTCACATTGTCTTCTTTCCCCGAAATTCAGAATTTGCGAAAATCTTTTCTCTTGAAAGACGAAGAGCAGAACGCCAATGAATACATTCATTTCTTACGATGCAAACGACGAATTCAAAATAAATATTTGGTATTACTTGACGACTTGACGAAGTTCATTCGTTATCGCTTCGGAGTTACTCTTTCAATTATTTTCAACACTACGCAATATTGAAAGCCTTTATTGTATGTATATATTTGGAGATATAAACGTTCTACTTGAATGGAATTTCATTTTTTAATGAAATGAAGTTCTCTTTTCTAGCACATTACCTGTAGTTCAACCCATTTTTTCAAGGGCTCATTTATATTGTAAATAATTTTATCTGAAGTCGCTATAAATGCAGTATTTGTGATATTTATGATAAAATTAGGGTCTAATTAGGAAAATTACCATCATTAACACTTTTTTAGTAAACTTAAAATAGAGAAATAGAGTGGTAGAGTCAATTCTAGCTCCAACAGCTGGAAAATCAACACTTCATAGTAGTGGTATTATGAAAAAGAATCGAAAGCTGATGCCATTTCCCATGTATGGGCTCCCACCGGGATCTGATCCCCGGACCAAAGACGAAGGCACTCCCCTTTTGGCTACCCGAGAGCATAATTAACACTTATTTCGAGAATATCTCAGCAAGTACAAATCAATCATATCGATTTTTCTATTTAAAGAACTAAGATTATCGAAACTAGAAATAATTTCCGACGAAGTTCGGAAATCTTTGGAGGAAACGAAATTAGAATTGTACTTTTCGTAAATTTTGATAAAGCGCTCCTACAGAAGACTTGACAGGCTCTGTGCGACATTTTTGCTACTTAGTACTCTTAGAGGATGAGGGAGAAATGACACAGTAGTTCGCTAAACTACTTCGCTTAAAGTATTCATCCTTTCCACTAAAATTATGTAAGATCGATAAAAAAAGGTCAAATTATTTTTTTCTCAAGTGGTATATCAAGGTACATAGGTGAAACTGTAAACCGAAACCGTTGAACCACGACCGGAGTAGTTGTTCATTGCGTTCCGATAATCAGCTAACATTCAACTTCAGCGCCACAGTAGTTATATTTTCTATTAATGTGTAACGGTAGTATGCAACTCACCAATTTATATACTAATAACTTAACTCAAACATTAATTAGTAATTTAATATTATGAGTTTCAATGTAGAGTTTAGCTCGATTTTCAATACCCTGGTATTATTATTATTATCATATTATTATTATTATCCGAGGAGATCGATAGCTTCCAAGGTAAAAGAGGAGATATAGATATAAAATTCTAGTTAATTACAATTTTATTTGCTGATAAACTATTGAAATATTAGTCATGTTTCACAAGAACATTCATAAACTTCCTCTTTATAGCGAACATTTCATTAATCTTCAGGAAAAAATAATGAGATTCGAGGAGGAGGAAGAGAAGTGTTAGAAAACGGAAGTAGGAAAACGCGTCTGTGTTTTGATCCAATGATTTGAAGTCTCTAATTTCGTGGAGGTGCTCTCTGATGGCGTATGACAACACACTTTTCTGCGCAAATGCATGTAGTAAAATTAGCGCATTCGAACGAGAGAGCTGACCTCAAATGAGTGAAACACAAATTCCAAACAGGATTGACCGTTTATTTGGTCGTCAACGTGAGTAACGCCTCTTCCCGAAATTATTTTAACTAACCTTTAACGCGAGGTTACAGTTCGATAGACACTACCAACGACATTCGACACAACTGTCTCTCTCTCTCTCATTAATAGGCGAGTATAGATTAAAATAGGAAGAAACTACATCTTTAGCAGAGCAATTAGGCTATTATATATTTAACCTAAGGCTGCCGTGGCAACGGAAAACGGAGAGAGAGAAGGAAAACACAGAGAGATGTAGTTATAAATGTGTATGGAAAGAGAACGCGAGGCAGCGAGAAAAATGAGGAAGTAAACAGAGACTGGAAAGCGAATGCGATGTGGAAATTTGAATGAAATAATAAAGGACGAGGAGAAAAGGTGGAGAGAAAATCATGGCGAAGAAGGTGAAGAAAGAATAGATGATGAATTTATACTATACGCTATCGTAAACATAGCAAAGGTTCTAAGAATTAAAAATTTAATGCAATACTAAAGTAAATATTCATTGACACTTAAATATTATAATCTTAATTATGTTGGAAGGCTCTACTTCTTGGAACGCCATGACAGCTGGTAAACAATATGTTAAAACTTTAAATACGCTACACCTATATTATGCGTCTTTTCTGTTACATAGACTGTTCTGCCACCGAGAGGAAAATCAGGAAGATTAATGCTAGAACAAGTTGCTTAAGGAATTCATTTTTCTCGCGAATATTAAGCGAAAGTCATCGATTAGTGAAATATAGTTGTACACACATCCCTTGACACACACCGATAGGCGTTTCGCAAGTTACAAGTGTAGAAGTAGTCGCTTACTAATGAAAACGATCGAAATTTGAATATCCCACCTATAGATGTTATTTTAACTTACAAAAGTAAGTAAGTTAAAATATCATCTATAGGCCTTAGGAACATCTTAAGTTACATATGGAATGAAATAAAGGTGGAGAAGCTCTAACAATAGAAAACCTAGCCAATGATGAAACGTAAGATTAGATTGGGATTGTTTCGTAGGTTAGAAAGCTTGTGAAATATTATTGATATTGCGGTGGACGAATGCTCTTTAGGTTAGCCTATTAAAAAAATAACGCCCGGTAAATGCCTGTGCTGAGAAACGCTGTAGATTTAGATTTAGATTTATACCCCGCAAGCCGCCAGTGGCGCATGGCAGGGGGTGTTGCAACACCAAAGACCTAACCTAATCCATCGTGTTTGCATCTCTAATGCTCTGTGGAAAGAACGACCAGAAGTAACAATCTGTTTTAGCGATTACTTCCTTGTAACGCTTGGTAGTCGCCTCTCGGAGATCGCGCTCACTGTTTACCGGAATTACTATGTCTTCCATTTCATCTAAAAATTCTGAATCGATGAATTTGTCGAAAAGCTTCCGTCTATAATCCGATCTTCTCATTTTGAGCGAATTCCACCCGAGGGATTTTATCATAGCCGTAACGCTACTGTCGAACCTGAAGTTACTAGTGACAAAACGAGCTGCTCTACGTTGGACCATCTCTATATCTGATACTAACCCTACTTCATGTGGATCCCAAACCGCGCAGCAGTATTCGAGACTAGGCCTAATGAGGGAGAAATAAGCAATTTCTTGGTGGCTTTTGATGGCTGTAATGTGACATTTTTCTGTTTCACACAAATCTTAATTCCGTTTTGGATAACTCTTTCCAAACGGTCTCCTCTTCCTTATCGCACATTGGAATGCCACAATCTATCGCGGGTGCTTCATCGTGAAGCGGGGACTTATTCTCGAGACCGCTATGGTAACAGTGAAGGCTTATCACAAACAAGAATAGGAAACGAAGCGGTGAAAATAAATCATACACTTCTAACAAATTCACGGAAGCTTATCGACTTGACTGTGGGTTTCTCTCCTATGCACCCCCTTCACTTTCTTCAACCCAAATCGTGCGCATTTAGAAGTATCCCTAGACCGCTATAGATCAAACGATTTCCGTGAAAATTTTCGCACAGATCGTTATCCCTACTCAGAGTGATATACCCTACTCTTCGCCAATGAATGCACTCAATCCATGGCCTTCACTTCCTCGCTCTTGAGAAATCTTGCTATTCGTTCTTCGGCTATGTTCACGCGTATTTTAAGTGCTGACAATTTATCAAGAAATATGCGATTTTTGAGAAAGTTGAAACACGACGTTGAGACAGAAGAATGAAGGGAAAGGATGGCAGGGGTTAATGAGTTAAAATTTGTCAGTCAAGGTGAGGGGTGGCGATCCATGGCGCACCCACCAAAAAGAGATTTCTCCCATCCCCATACAACGAGGGACATTCGGAATATTTTCAGACATTTTCTTTCACATGAAACCTTTATTACAAACAGAAAATATTCAATGTCCTAACTAAACCCAGTCTTTCGGTTATTTTTCCACATAGTTACCACTGAAAATTATACATTTTTCGTACCGCAAAATCAACTTAAAGAAACCGTCATGGTAGAAATCGGTTCCCAGCCGTTCGAGGAAGCGCCATTGGTTGATTCCCTCTCTGCATGCAGAGAGGGAAATTGCCAAACACAACAAAAACTGAAGTCTGTCATTCGACGGAAGAGACCAATGCTCTTGGTCGCTTTGTTTTGCTCTTAGACTACCATGCAAGACCACACACAGCAATGGACACTGCATATCACATTCGTCGTCTGGGATGGTAGAGACTGAATCACCCGACCTACAACCTCAATCAACAGACTTCCACCTTATTCATGCGTTGAAGTCAGCATTCCCGGGACATCGCTTCGGAAACAAGGAAGAGTATAAACTGGGTGCGAAGAACTCCTCAAATGGCTGGGCTCCGTTTTCTTCCAGGATGGTTTCTAGAAATTGATTTCACGGCACGAAAAATTAATCTACATCGATGGTAACTATATGGAAAAATAGCCAAAATAATGCATTTTGTACGGCAATGAATATTTTATGTCTGCAATAAAGGTTCCATGTAAAAGAAAATTATGGGAATTACTTTCGGAATGTCCCTCGTACTCACGTAGGCTCAACCCACTGGTGTCGAGAGATTGTTTTTCTACGCAGTTTGGCAACAACAGTTGCTCATACGCTCATGAGATATTACTTCTACCCATTAAGAATAAAAATTAATTAGGCGAAAGAAATAAATGGTAAAAACATTAGAGTTCAAAAAAGGTTCAAATAACCGTTGCTTGCGGGAGAAAAGAATAACTCTTAGTTGTTAGGTTCCCGGATAGCTAAGTGGGCAACGCGTTCGACTTCGGTGAAAGCGGTCCCGGGTTCGATTCCCGGTGGGAGCCTACGTGCAAAATGACCTAAGCTGTTGAAGCACTTTTAACAACACTACTAGTAGTTATTCTTCTCTACCAAAGATGGCAACATAATAAAACCCACTGTTTCGGCCTCGACTTTGTGGTAGCTTTTCATGATGAAAGAAGAAATAAAAACAGTTTGTTTTCTTCTTTCATCATGGCAACATAGTTGCCGAAATATGAGTGGAGAACAATACGAACAAAAAGTGACCACTAAGAACCATAACCCCTGCTGGTTGAGAAATTTCAACGGTTAGTTTGCTCGCAAACAACGGCTATTATGAGGTTTTCTCGAAATCTAATTTCTTAACATAGCCGTGTTATTTTTCCTTGCATATTAAATAGGTAAAAAAGCTATAAGAATAGGGGAAAAAGGAAAAAAAATAAGAGAACAAGGATGCAGAAAAACGGCAATGATAAAAAAGTAAAAGGGATTAGAGCGTAGGAAAGGAGAAGTGTATGGGGAAAAGATAGCGATTCCTCAGAAATAAATAGAGAGGGGATAAAGGGGCGTGGGAAGAGACAAATGGAATGCGAAAGGATGCGCTTTCCCAGTCTGATGAGGACATTTTCCCCCAAAAATAACAGAGATGCCCATTTAGAAAAGAGTCTCCCTTTCCGACTCACTTCTCCGCCAAATCTCCTCCGCCCTCGACCCATTCCACGCAAGGTTTATCTTCTCTCATTTCATACGTCTTCAAATGGAGGCTCAAGTATCCTCATATCGATCAGAAAATATCCTGAACGTCCTCGAAGCGCCGGAAAGAAATTCCTCAAATTAATATACTGAAGGAATTTATTGTTCTGTCACTCCATCGCAACGAAGTGTTCTTACGTTAATGTTACCCTTTCCGGGAATTCTGTCAAACAGTTTTAGTGTAATTTAACAAAAGTTCAATTTACACCTTTAGTATTCCACGATCTCTACTTCTAATTTCAAATACTTCGAAAATAATTTTAATAAATGTAATAAACATAAACGAAGAGAAAACAAAATATTTAAAAAATATCAAGAAATGCAGATAATGAACAATTTAAACATCTAACATTAGTAGATATTAACTTTGAAGGAGTTGAAGCACCTTGAGACTCAAATAAATAATAAAAACCAATTAAAAGAATACGGATATAATTCAAAAATCTAGCTTTATGCTCACGAATTTATCCTCAAATCAAGGTTCGATATCCACATAAATAAAAATATATAAAACAGTAATGAGGCCAACAGTAACTTAAGGAGCGGAGGCCCTAACAACCACTCAAATATCCTCAAATGATGAAAAACATTTGAGGATATTTGAAAGATAGATGATTAGAAAAATATATGGACCCGTCTCAGAAAACGGTAATTGGGGAATTTCGCACCATGAAGAAATAAATAAGTTAATAACGAACGAGTATATAGTACGGTTTTTAATTAATCCATTCTGGCGATACTACCGGTGGAACTTCTCCATTATTACTTCAAAGAAAACAAAATCTGGTAAGTGGACGGAGTCACATTGTGTTAGCTTTGAACTAATCACACTACAGTTATATATCCACTAAGTATCAGCTGGTTAGGGCACGTTGATAGAATGAGTGATGGCAGAATAGTTAAAACAGGCCTACAGAGGCCTGGAAAAGGAAAAGGAGGAGACCAAAGAAAAATTAAAGTCTTTAAAGATCTATAAACAACGGGTGTACAAGACTGGCAGAAAATAACCAGAAATAGACAATTCTGTAGCGAAGGCCAAAGTCCATGCTAGGCTGTAGTGCGGAAGGAAGAAAAATAAGAAATAACAGTAATAAAACCGACAATGGATTTTATTAAAGTTATTTAAACACGGATTACCATATATATCGAATGAAAAGATTCAACATTTTAAATTCAACTTCTCCTTGAGGTTGGCACTATTTCTAAGACGGCTTCTTACGAAAAATAAACACAAATATATAAGGAAATTCCATTGTTATTCCTAACCAACATCTAAACGTTAAACTCACTTAATTTAAAAAAAACTGGAATATAGAAAAAAATTGAAATAAAATTTAAAATCTCTTCTGAGCCTTCATAATTAAAGCATTACTTACAAATGAAAAGTTCTTCAAATCTCCAATAACACATTCTAACGACAATTCTTTTCTATATTCCCGTGGGAATACATTCACTTCTTCAAAGAATGGTTCAGTGCCAAGTTCAAAATATATGTGGATTTTATCTACTTAAAGAACTGCTATGAAGAGTCATTATTCGTAAGTGTTCGGTTAATTTAAAATCGTCTAATGAATTTATACATCCACGAGAAAAGTTAATATTCACGAAGAAGCAACGTACATATCTGAAATACTGAATGGGATTTCTTTGCTTCGCATTAATGCCGCCAAATTACCTTAAGGTATTTAGAAAAGCACACCAGAGCAGGGATACTGTGCTTATCCTTCGAAATATGTAACCCAACCTACACTTTTCCTTGCTATTCTCTCATCCAACTTTTCTCTCATGCCCTTTTTCCTTATCCCAAGATTTTCTTGCCATTCATCGTTTCCATCTAATCTCTTATATCGCATATTACGTATAATCCCTGATTTGCTGCCAGGAAGAGACCGACATTCAGCATGTCACATTTCAGCAACTGTTATGCCATCGCAGCCATGAGGAGCTTATAAACGGAGTAGATATAAAATGAGGGATAAGTTTTCCCTAACGAGAGCCAGAATTCTAATAAAAACGTTTCCATTAACTAAGATGTGACAGCAGGAACAATGATTTAACAATCATTCGATATTTACCGAACTATGCATTCGGAAATATTCGTAGGGTATCTAAGGGGGCCTTCTACGGGGAAAAAACGTTAACAATATTAACTATGCAGGTTTATACCTCGGTGTAATTACTACCTTAAAATTAAACTGAAGCAATTCTTTGAACCGCACTTCACTCCAACTTTGAAAAAGGGAACTTTAACTGAAATCTACTGCACGCAATCTGACGAACATTTCATCGCGGATTAAAATGTACGTATATTTAAAAGAAAGAAAGGCTAGATGGTAGAGGATTTGAGGGAGGAGACAAAGAAAGTAATGACGGAAAGACAAAGGAAAGGAGGAAGAAGACTGAAAAGAAGAGACGCACTTCCTCTTAATGGGTTTGCCAGGGTGCAGTTTTCGCTGCGTTGCCATGTAGCGGAGCAAAAAAGTGCTCCCAGGGTTCCTTTTTCCGAGTGTCGTTCCTTGGCGCTCGTCCCTTTGCCGTGGCGTAATGAAGGGCGCGGTTGCACACTCCCCGCGAAGCGAATTGAAAAAGCTCCGCATCTACAAACACATCTACAGTCGGATGTGAAAGAAAGAGTTGCACCGAGCGAAGTTTCCGAGTCGAAAAATCCATCGTCCGCGAGCAGAAGAAGGGACCAGTGCATCGCTGCGGACTAACTTTTTCGTTGTTTGCCCCTCCGAGGGGAAGAGAACCGAGCAGCTTTGGATTCTTCCGTCGCTTCACCGTTTCCAGTTTCATTGCGCTGAAGAAACTTTACGAGAAGTGTTTTAAGTTCATACGAGTTGTGATACCGCGCGAAAACATCCATAATTCGGAAACGTGATCTCGAAGTTAGGAAACGTATGTACATTGCAATCGTTAATGGTCATTAAATATATTAAAGAGTCCGTTTTTCGGATACTAGGAAACCTCTCGTTTCCTAGAATTGTCCCGAATTCGTCCCGAAGTCAGGGGAAACGCTAATGGCGGCATTTTTATTCTTTCAAAGTTATTAATTTTTTTCGAATAGTTAATTTAAAATTCATTAGAGAAAAAAGTGTTGCACACATTTTTCACGTCAAGGAATAAACGGAGAAGAAAAATTCGATGTGACTGGAACTCATGCTTTCCGCTTTCCGGATGGCTGCTCTAACCTATTGCGCTACCACACCGGGTTTGGGTATCCGCCGAAAAAGCCTCGTCCATTGTTTTCGCTAAATTTATTTCTAATCGGATTTAAATTCAGCAAACGTCCGCTTAAACATGTTATCGTAAGGAAATCCAGGCGTAAAATATTCCGTTCTGTAAGGTATTTTTACACTGTTTGAAGATAATGCTCCCTAACTCTAACGCATTCGAAATCTGATATCTTACACCCAGAGGAAGATAACCTTAAGAAATGTTGGTATTTTTCCAATGAGTCCCTGAATTATCAGCAGTGATTTTCACAGAAATCATCCACTTGGGATGATGAAAGTGCATGACCGTCTTTACTTCGTGGAACCAACAAATTCAATTCATTTTCGTAAAAATTCCATTTCAAATTCAGCTATCTTTTTGAGTTACTCCCGTCGAACTTTTAACTCTCTTCAAACCTACTTTCTCCTTATGACACCACAATAGGGGATACTTCCCATACATACTCCCTACTTACTTTCACTGTGGATATTATTAATGACTGGCTAAGGAAAATCATCTTCTACGAGATAACGATGTATAAATAAAGTATAAAATACAATTTTCGATAAACATTCCCAACTTCCTTCAACTACGGATATTATTAATGATTGGCTAAGGAAAATCTTTTTTGACCGAATAACGAAAAAGAGCATAAACTATCATTTCCGACAAAAATTTATGAACAGCGGTATATCAATGAATTGTGATGAACAATATTTGTTAACTAGACCAGTATATTTGTAACTCACAGAATTTCTAATTTCCCACAGATCTGTTTCATGCTATAATAAATCTAAATAAATAGCTCAATTCAGACACAAGCAGAATAAAAGTAATCTAATGAGCCCACACGGTCAATGTCATCATTTGAAATTAAACATTATCCTTTTATTGTGATATCTCGTGAAAGTACTGTAATGTGGTTTACTTCATTGCCATCCTATTATTGAAGCCACCCAATTAGCGGTTGCCAAAGAATAGAGACGAAAGTCGCGTTCATTTGAAATTGATTTGTTTAAAGCGATGAAAAATTGTAGTTCGTGAAACACCGCAACATTTCAAACGCCATTCTCATTAACGCAGTGAGTGGGTGTCGCTCAAAGAGAGTTAAAATCAGTTCGGTCTTGAATAAATTTGGAAACTGACCATGAAGAGCTTTTCGTTGGTTCTACGGATAAAAAGCGGGAAATTACAATTTAGGCGATAATTTTATTATGAATTGAACTAATTACAAAATATTGAGTGAAATTAACACGTGCGTAGTAAAGCTGCTAATTAAACTCAGTCGTCCATTTGTTTTCTCTAACTGTATTGCTCTAAAGCTCGTAATTATCAACTATGAACTTTGTAGTTAAGTGAATCAGCACTTGGCAGTCTCACAAACCAATCACTAACTTTGTCATTATATCATATAATTACGGCGGACCTAACAGACTGGATTAAGAGATTAAAAGAGTAGCAAAGTGATGAAAGTATTACCATATAAAGCCAACATGAATAGTTCAGCCATATCGGCATTTATATTTCACTGGTAAGATGAAAACGCAAAGCACTCCTCTTGTATTCGAGGTAAAATATTTATTTCCCATTTAATAAAATTCACGAAGGCGGTCGTAACTTTCCGAAAGTGCGACAGAGTTTACAGCTAGATCGCGATATTTGCCAGAAAATCATTCTCCTTTGATTGTGACTTCAATGATCTTAGAAGATGCCATTGATCGTAAGACTGAAATATGTAGTACTATGAATTTCGTTGGAAATAGAATCAAACTCTTGTGATTCATTCTTTTAAATCTCTTAAATTTTAGAAACGGTAAAACACCTTGAATCAATTGCCAGTCCAACATTCATTTATCATGTAATTTGATAGGCTACTACTTCACACAGTAAAATCAATTACTTAAGAAAGGATTGTTTATGGTGTATACAAAAGAAAAAAACCTATAACTTTAAAATTGTAATTTCATTCGTAGTAATTGAAGTTCGCCAACTATGTTGTGAGAAATGACTAACTGGGTTTCCACGCGTAACCTACAATCAAAACCTTTTGATATAACAGTAGGCCGCATTGCATAAAAAGATTGTAAGATGTGGAAATAAATCAAAAACCACTTCATAATTTTCCATTTCCATTAATATTCCATTTCCAAGATTAAAGCAGACCGAAGAAAACGAATGAGTAGTTCCCCCACTCGGGGTTTATTTCTACGCTTCCATTGTAATTAGGATTTACAATCATTTTCCTTGCGTGATGGAGCGAGCAAAAAGCGCTTCTCAAGTTGGCACGCTGAAGGACCGTATCCGAAAGTTTTGGAAACAAAGGTTACGAGTGTGTCAAGGGCGAGAGCCGCAAGTCTGTTAGAATTTATTTTATGGCTCACCTTTACGACTTCCTGCGTTTAAGAGTGCTAACATTGTTCCCTTCAGAAGAGCTCGACGTTGAACCGTTCCAACAAAAAACGTTCAAGAAATAATAAAAAAAATCATTACCAAAGGGGTCTTTTGAAACAACCAACTTTTATCTCGTGCTCCATGTCCGTAAGTTCTTGAATAAATCATTCACTTTAAGTTGAACGTAAGAGAGCGAATATGAAAATGAAGAGGGCGCGGAAATAAGGAGTGGACAATGGCTAATCCCTCTTTTGTTAAAAGAAAAGGCAACTTGAATTAGCTGAATCCTTCCAGGTTTAACAGGTGTCTGTTTTAATCTAAAAATCTTTCTCGATTTGTACGGTCGTGTAATACTTTCATATGCATTATAATTAAGACATGAATAATTACACGCCAGACTATAACTATGACACCAGAAGAAATTATGAATTGTTATATTCGATGCATCGTATAAGTACGTTGAAAAAATCTATATTGCATGTGCATAAAGGTGTAAAATAAAATTTTAAAAATATTTCTTTAATTTCAAAAGTATGGGAACTAGAAAGGGAGACATCGTCTTTGTGCGTCACGAATTCATTTGAGACTTTCACGGTATGTTTCTATCTCTAAAATAGACACGTATCCGGCCGTTAAACCCAATGGAGCTGTGTTTATGCAAAATCTGCAATTGAAAATTTGACGCAGGCAATCACGCCACGCACGTCCATTACCATTTACATCGAGGCATTTTTCATGTAGGAAAACATTCTCTCCCATGTTTTTGACAAATGACTTATCTTTTCGCCATTAAATCTTTCCGTTTTTATAATATTTCACCCTTTAGGACACGCCATCGTTATTAAATCCTGTATGATCTATTTTAAGTAGTAACTTACGGAATTCCATGCGGAGCGCTCACTCTATGTCAGAATTGTGGTTCGTCGGTAGATTGGTATTACTGTCATACTATGCATGTATCACTCTGTTTTGGATTTCTGGAGTATTACGGCAGGCAAAACAAGGAAATGACAAAGATATTACAAAGGAAAATAAATTACCGATTTAACATAGTAAAATATGGAAGAATTGAAAACACAAATTAAATTAAATTATCAAAGCCATGGAGTACGATCTACATTGTCATTCCGCTAACACAGTATTTCAAGTCTTAGGAGCATTTTTATTTCATAAGGATAGATTTATAGAAAGTGATTCCGTCACCCAAGCAATAAAAAGGTAGGTAGTGAAAGACTCCAGAATTTCATAAAGCTCACATTTTACGAACGCCTTCTTAAGGGCTTAATTGATTCGGAAGACTGTTATACAAACGTAGCAATTGAAACTGGGAAAGTGAAGAGGTCCCGAATACAATAATTTAGAAGAAGTAGTAGTAGTATTGCTAAAAGTGCTTCGACAGCTTAGGCCATTTCGCACATAGGCTCCCACCGGGAATCGAATCCGGGACCGCTTTCACCGAAGTCGAACGCGTTGCCCACTTAGTTATCCGGCAGCCCATTTTAGAAGAAATACCTTAGGGTAAACACTCTCTCTTTAAGCATATTTTACGTTGCGAAAGAGTTAGACAATTTGAGAAGCGGCTTTCATATGAGATGAAAAAATTGATCAAAAATTCAACGAGTCTATGAATGTAACAGCCATTATTCATTATTTCTATGGAAGGAAAAGGGAATCACAGATTTAAAATAATACAAGGAAGATTTATGGCTATTTGATGTTCCACGAGATGCAGAAATTCCTTAAAGGGCTGGTTTTGTCATAGTACAGTTAAAAAATCAAACGCGGAGAAGATATTTGGAAGTTATATCGGAAACTTACATATGCGTGACTAAAGCTAACGTAAACGAATGCTGATTAGCAACAATAGTATTGCCACCTTTGGTAAATGTATGACCTCACCACAAATCACGGCAATGCTGCAAACCTAAATCTTAATTATATGCAATGATAAATCATAAATAGTTGTAAATAATAAATAATCATAGAGAAAGTAGAAAAAGAGTTTTCTTTTGAACAAATTGAAACCGTACCTCTAGCCATAAAATCGTATTAATGGATATACTTCATTACTGCAACATTTCTGCTTTACAAGAGAGATTATTGGGAAAGAATTTTTTACGTAACCAAGGGCTGTAAAGCAAGGGAAAACCAAATTGATGGTGAACACAAGCACAGGTTTTACTAAAATGTAGCAATAGGAAGTGATCAAATGGTAAACCAGCTTCCTAAAAGATGTTCCGGCCGATTAAACCGCAGTGAGTATAAACTTTGGGAGGCAAAAATTAAAATTCCGTACATCAATTGCATTTAATATTTCTTCTCTTTTTAGTTTCATCGTTTATGGATAAAGAAAAAAGAATCACAGCACCACCGTGCACTTAATCTCCCATGAAAAGACTTAATTTGCAGATAATCACTTAACTGCGGCGCTTAGAGAATGCATCATTAATGCTAACATACTAATAGTTCATCCCATAATTACGCTCCCTATTGAATGAGCGATTAATGTCGAAATATGATAAATATAATCATTATGGAAACAAAAAATTACCTTTCAATCCATCAACGCGAAAGTTATTTAATGTTAACAAAGGTTACTTTGCATAATGGCTGTGATATTTCAGAGCTATCGCTTTTTCAAACTACGCTATTTAGCATGAAAATACACCACGAATCCAGCTCGCGAGCAATATTTTTATTCAATTTGCGTGAGGACAATTTGGCCAATTTACCTACTTTCCAATAGAGAACAATTGCAAACTCAGGGCCATGAAAAGGAAGCGAGGCTTTCACGGAGGAAGACCCAAACACCAAGCTCATATTTCTCTTGGTTATCAACAATGACAAGTAACAATAAACGACGTTCTTCCTTGGTAACCAAGCTGTCCCCGGCACACGTCAGCTTCGCAGATTGCTTCATCAGACCTTTAACTCCTTTAATGAGATAACTACAGAGTTGGCGAGGATCCAATCCTCTAGTGCCGTTGAAGTCGCTATGAGCAGAAATATAACCTACCGCGCGGAGGTTGAAACTATGGAAAAAAAATTTAATGCTCATAAACAAAGGTGAATTCACGAAACCTTTAATATGTGTAAATTGAATTCCTTGGAAAATTTAACGTCCACCGGAGTTTTACTTCGGAGAAGAATATGCAGAATAGAATATTTACAGCTGAGAGTAACAGGTGAAGAATACACTCCCGTAAGCTTGATTAACATATTTCAACCACTCCCATAGTATGGAGTTATTTATATAAGAAGAAATTACCTCTCGGAGAAATTGTGCACGGACGTTACGATGATAAATCACATACCTATTCCCTTGGAACTGGCGAACAGTTGCGATAGGGGTAAACTCACCTGAAAAAGATAAAAATAGCCCCTATTAGATAAAAAAGTACACGGGTGGCAAATTGATTCAGCATTCATCTAATGTGGGCTTTAAAAATAATCCGAAAATTTTGACCGGTTTTATATACAAGGCGAGACCAGTAAGTTTCAATTTTGCCCAAAATAAATACGTAATTCCATGATTTTTGCGTGATGGCTTTCATAGAAAATTGCGTATTTAAAATAAAAATAGGTAAAAATATACTGATGTCAATTCCGAATCCAAACTTTAATGCCAAAAAGCTTTCGCTACGAAGTAACTATGAGAGAGTATCGATAAATAAGTACCATGACTTCTCCGATTTCCAAATATATTTCTGGTCGGTATATTCCCGTCCTTATATTGACGACGATATAAATTCCAGATTTTATATCTGACTAGAGGTACTTTTCCTCAGATATCTGTTAAACGAAACCCATCATCCGTTTCACCACTTTATCACACTCTTCTACCGAACTCTTAACCTTTAAACGGGCAGGTGAGGTCAAATTTGATCCCACACTTTCATTTCCTTAGCTTTTCTTTCTCAAGCACTTCTCTATCGCTTTCACGTTTATTTATATACCTATAGTTTGGAACAAAATAAAAGATAAACCTTTACACACCATAGAATATTTTAATGGTACTACCAGGTTTCGACTCATGGAGTCATCATCAGGTACAGAGAAAGAAATTGTTATGGCCAGTATATATACAACTAAGGAAGGTAGGTTTATCTTTTATTTTGTTCCTGATGGAGCTCTACCACGAAGTCACGGCCCAAGCAGTTGATTCTACCTATAGTTTCTTCCAGAATTATTTTTAAATTATTTTTCGTTTCATCTTTTTGTCTCTTAAATCTCTTTAGTTTCTGGGTGTAGTCAGTTTTACACCACTTGTTATACCTATTATTACCTGCAACATTTCTTTCCTTTTTATTACACTTATGACGCATCGTAATACTATTAGTTACACATAGGACTTTATATTATTTATAATAAGATATATCATAACAATATAATATTACTTACAAGACAATACACAATAATAATAATAATGCACAATACGTTCTTAAGATTTACACCTTGATTTTTCTTTCGGCGTATCTACGAACCTCCTTAATCAGTAGCAGGCGATTATCGGCTATTAGTTGTAATGTAAAATATGCGAATTTAAAGTAAATTTTAAATGTTTTAGGGTCACATTCTACCTCACTCATCTGGTTACATAACAATTTATGCTTGTAATTTAGAAGTCAAACGGCAATCGCAAAATGAATGCGAACTTCTGCAAAATAAATATTTTTAGTTTTCACAAAATATTATCAGTCGAAAATCAGTAAAAACTGCAATTATAAGGTAATTTCAGGCACTGTACGCCAAAGGACTTGGCCACGGAAAAATAGTACTTATTAAGGAACAAGAAATTGTGGAACAAAATTTCAATTCAACATTACATTTCTAGCATTTCACAAACCATCATTCACCTGACGGTGACTCCATGAGTCTAATCAATGTTCGTCTTCGAATAAATGATGTGGTTTCGAATTTCCGTGTTCCTTCATGGAGTCCTACCACAAATTTACGGCACAAGCAGTTGACACTAGTATTTATTAATTCAATATATTCTCAATATCTTCTCTTTATTTGAAGGTACTTTTCCCCAGAAATCTCATTAAGCGATACAATTCCCTCATCCCTTGCTCAGCCTCCTTGTTTCCGTGCATATACAGCGATGCAGTAATCTGAAAGGTAACACGAATCAGTAGTTCTTGGAAGAATTTTCCGATAGATATGCGTTGCGTGATGCTCCTTTGTTTCGCTCACGCTTGCTATGGGGTGATACGCAGCGAATGCGACGGCGGAGGATCACTAATTAGAGCGAAGCGGGAAGTTTCGCGAGAAAACGGAAAACACAATCAGGGCGAGCGGAGCAAGGTAGAACGCACTTAATTGAGATGCATATGATGGAAATAAGTGTCTCATATGGAACCTTAATTGGAGCGATTTCCTACTGCCCACGTGCGCTAAATTGCGTTGTCACGTTACTAAAATAAAAGGGACAGAACGGATATCGTTATCGCGACAACATGGAAATTGATTGATTGACTGATTGAAGTGATCCTTCAATAGGTGAAGTCGGGCCACTGCGGTCCGCTCATCTACCTCACCTCCTACGCTGCTATTACGAATGCAATGCCGAAGTCTCCAAATTTACGTTGCGTGCTCGTTTCATTAAATCATCGCTTAAATCCTAAAGGGTAAGTTCGAACTCTGAAATGATTTGGCAGGAAAAATAAGGATGGCCCTCATGATGCGTAGCCAAAGGGGTAGTTTGGGGTACAAACGAGACGAAAACACAGCCAATAATAAACAAAAGCATGTGAGTGGGTTTCCTCTCGCAATTATGCCATATAAACACCGCAGGAGGTTAGCAAGGCACACATGTTAAAATAAATCAGTTTGTATTTTCGTAAGAAATTGCACCTGGACCGTAGACGATTCATTGTTTACTCCATGGCTCTAAATCCCCCTCCCCCATGGACCAATCCTGGCAACACCCCTGATAGCGCTGTTTTTGCAATAGAAAATACTGGTAGACAACAAAATCCACTACTATTCCTTTCACTCGTAGAAAAATTGTTAACAAAATATTGGTAGAGACTTAAAATGCCGGTTAACCGGTGCTTCCTAATTACTTGGTATTTTGTTTCCCGGGTATTTAAGTACTCATTAGAGAGTTTTAGTACGTCGTTGTAGATTCATATCAGGTACGTGAGAACACCAAGAATTTACGTATATGTGAGTCAGACCAGGAGTCTAGCGAATACTCGTTGAGGTTTTCGGAATACATCGGTGAACCGCTAAACACCTGCTAAATCTCTCGATTGTGAAGTTTTTTTTTACCTTAAATTTATTATTTCATTGGATAATCGTGCATACCTAATATTTGGTTAATAACTTAACAAAGAAAATATTGCATTATTCATTATTACATCTTTGGATAGCCCTCTTGACGTAACATTGAGATTTCCAGTAATTATGTATGGGATTAATTTGAGCGTAGGGGTGAAGTCAATTTTCAGTTGAAACATTATCTCTCCATTCCTTTGAAGTATTCTTTAACAATTAATCGACAAATGCGGTTGACCACTCGATCATTGATGAGTATTTGGCTGAAAGAAACTGGTTATCGAGATAATTCATAACAACTCAATTAACTACTGAAATGATCAACTTCAATGTTAACGGAAGTATAAATCAAAGTTCTAGGAAGCTTAACAACATCGAAATGTTGTACAAAAATGACATCACTTGAAAACTTATGTTAATCTTCTTTAAAGTACTAATATTAATACAATAAGTACTAATGCATGTAATTTTCAAGAATCTAATATCGCTTGTAGAGTGCACGTTTTTATATCCACATGTTCACATGTTTGATTTGTGACTAAAGCAAACAAGACAAAGACATTTTTCGTTAATTTTGCGGTGTACGTCATCAATATGAGATGACCGGATTCCGTGGAATTAATAAATTCGAAAACCGAAATTTAAAATATAGCAAAGAAAATTCTATATAAATAAGATGAATACATCTCGTTATAAAAGCTCATACATGCTACAGGTTTCGGTATTGTAGTAGTATTGTTAAAAGTCCTTCTACTGTTTATGTCATTTCACACCGCCGGGATTCGAATCCGGGACCGCTTTCTATGAAGTAGAACGCCTTGTCCTTATGTCTGTCCTCAGTCCTAGCCAATCGTGGCAATTTGAAAATGAGCTAAATAATTGAGGTCTCAAGTGAAAGATTTCTCGATAGAGCAGCGAGTTGGCTCGTTTCTCGTGGGTATTGAGATAGATGTGAAGCCATTCATTCTACGTCCATTGAGGCGGGTATTAATAATTAAGTAAGTGATCATTTTCTATTCTCCTCAGACCTCCATGTCCTCATATCACAGACAGTCCAGGAAGATCCTGATTTTTGTTGATTGCAGGAAAACAACTAGGATCACAACTAAGCGATATCAAATAACTGATAGAATACATTCGCACCTATTTAATTATTTACGTCGTAACAGCGTCGGATAAGATGTGCACCATTACTTTGAAGCAATGCTTGAATTAGTTCGTTTCTTTAAGCAGTAGAATTCTGTCTTTAGAAGTACCGTCCGCTTTCTACAATATGCCACAATATGTAAAACGATACTCATTCCAAGTTACACTCTATTAATCAAACCGAAATTTTTAAACAACGCATTTCAGTGAGTAATGAAGTACAAGTCCCAGTCATGTCGCTATTTTTTACACACGTAATTCCTTTGGGATCAGCCGCAGGACTTTATCCTAAAAAGCATTCAAGCCTTTCCTTAATCCTTGTGAAATACAATTAGGCATAATTTGAAAAAATAGTTGTAATTTTCAAATTAATATGCCATTTAGAATAAGGAAGAACTTCGATTGACTCGTTCTTTCGAATGTTGTATATTAATATATAAGTAGTAGCAGAAACCCGCTAGATCATACTGCATTACATAGAAGCTGTATTGTATGGTGAGGATTTCGTTGGAGGCGAAGAGCAATCGGTTTATTGTCGGTGCGATGGGCATTTGGAGCTTATTAGATTTACGTTATTCCGAAGCGTATCAGAATTCCCCATCAGTCTCCGGATGAAACGGAGGGCAATTGGACTCCGTTATACTCTCCCGAAATGATTATCCGGGAGGATTGAGGACCACCTTTTTTAGGTCTCCGAGAATTCTATCGCTTCAGGACGTAGCAAAGACACCGGGATTGGAAATCAATCGAAGCGGACCGTTTTATGCTTGGCTGAAAATCGGGAATTTATGTCCTCAAGCACAGCGTAACAGCGCTCTCCCGGATTGTTTCCTCTTCGATTTCCGGCACACATAGGACACTGGGAACTATTAAAGGGAAAATGCTAAACCTTGCAGCGGTTTGGACGGAAGCTTATATTCTTCCTGTATTGCAACGTTTGGCGGTTTATCTTGAGCTGAACCCTTATCAAACCAATAGTTGCCTCAAAATGTATTCAACCACGTAGAAAACGACCTGTGCGTGGATCTTGCGCACCCACTCTTGGGAGTGAACTCTCGGAAACTCCTTCACCAATGCACTTTTATGTATATGCTGCCCTTACTAACCTTTTCCTCTGGTTTAGGTTTCCAACTCTCCCGAATTCGCCTGGAGACTCCCGGAATCGGACAATAATTTGTAAAATCTCCCTCCTTGTTAATTAAAAACCCGCCAGACGATTTCCAGACTTTGATCAACTAGGTTTACATCATAGTTCGTATACCAATTCACCTCACTTTTGCAACTTTTTGCGACCTATTTTCTTTCATAGTTCAGCATTAGCTTCATCGTTATCAAAAATAAGTTTCGTCTCAATATGTTCGAAATATATGGATGAATTTGAATGGCAATGCTGTCAGTCAATTTCTGTCAATCGTTCGCGGAAATTACGTTATATCGTCTCAAATTTCGCTTATAGGTAGAGCTTGGTCTATTGAGATCGAATTGCACAAATTTGTGCTGTTCATAAGCAAAGAATATTCTATTGTTGTTCCAGCTATGCTTTTAATAATCTCCTAGAATTTACTAATCTTGAAATCTACAACTACCGAAATCAACTCCTCTGAAGTTGGCAATCCAACACACTATTGAAACCAGAACATATTTATATACCAAATCAAATGTTATGGGTTGTAAAGAAGAGGAAACCTTTAATCTCAATATCGCCAAAATTAAGACGTTCCGTCATGATTACTATTATTATTATTACCACTGTGGCTAATCATCGTATGCATTTCATTATGTAGCTTATAATTATTTTCGGTTTGCAGAATGGCTTTCATGAAAGGAAAGGTACCAAAAACATCTTAGAACAAAAACAATAGTGCGTTAGTTTCTTTCATATGTTACAAGAATGCTTTAGATGTAGTTTATCTTGAAATTCTGCTAGAAAAAATGTTTCACAACGGTATAAGGGAGAGATTGCTCTGAAATTTCTCAAAGGTTGTCTAGATAACAGGAAAATAATGGTTAAACTGAATAACATAATAGGAGAACAGGAGAGTATCCAATATGGAGTGCCACAGGGTTCAATTTTGAGACCTATCCTGTTTATTATGTATATAAATGATATCTTCAAGCCTACAAAATATTCTCAAATGCTTATGTAAGCAGATGATGTGGTCTACTATTATTATACGTTTGAGATACTCTATATCTCACGTATATCAGTTCCAAAGTAAATTCAAATTAAAAAGGAGTAAAACACTGACTGAGGAATAAAGTATTGTGTAATTATCTCATTTATCTAATAACGGAAAAGATATCGAAAAATTCTACGCGGATAAAATTCAGAATGTAAGCCACTCTCGCATGTTGTGCGGCACCAAGAGCTTAGTCACGAATAATCACTGCCATGTAACACCTTGGGAATCTTTTGGATTGACAACTTTTACTAATATGCATAAGATGAAGCCTCACTTAGGGAATCTTACTCCTTTGAGACCATCTTCTTGGCTGAAGCTGCAGAATTACGAAAGGCTTGAGTGAGTGGAAAGTCGAAAGAGAAAGGTGAAAAAAACTATAACATCTTAGACAAGAATTGAGTTGTTGAATTTTAAAACAAATTTTGATAAACAGTCTACTGTATGGGAATAGCATTACGAATCCCTTGTTGCCCCTTCTTCTATTGCCTCTGGGTGTGTATTTATCGCTTTAAAGACAGATAAACATATACCAACATTATATAAATATTACCGTTTTAACTAAAGTCCTAAAATATCTTACGTCTGTGTGGGAAAATACTTAATTAATACAATCTTGACTTCAGCTTTATGCACATAAATACCGTGCTACCCTGGTTAACAACCGGCGAAATATTGGTTGAATACCCGTAGACGAGTATTTGGTTAGAGTTACTTGGAATCATTAGAAATCCTTTTAACTAATGTGATCCTAAGTCATGGCGATTTCGGATTTTATACGAGAGGACTGTGAGATCTGATGCGCAAGAAACTATTAAGAAGACAAAGCAAAGGACGTTGGGAAAATGTTCACCCACTGTGGATGATATAATTCAATAGGTTTGGTATTAGGCCTTCTGAAACGGTTGGTCTCTGAGGGTAGTTAATGATATTACCTCCCGTAAGTGCAATCTTCTTAGTATTTTTATGCGCTATTTCGCTACGAAGTTAGGATTATGAAAGTCCAACGCTCCATATGAATTGGAGATTACTGCCAAGGCACGATTCAACTTGAATCTCTGAATATACAAGCGTATTAACAGCATTACATACTGGAAAATCATGAAAGTTAAATAGGAAGCTGGTGATATGTCTGTATAAAGAGTAATGCGGTAATTTTGAAGAGCGAAGTTTGGGATACAAAGAAGTCTTATTTGGCTTCTTTACTCAATGTTAGAGAACTCTAAGTGACTTTAGTTAATCCGCGTTAATTTGGGAAAGTAAGGTAAACTGGAGCCTTTTTTAATTAATGTTTGCAAATTTTAAATATTTAAATTAAATTAATGATTATGACTAAGAAAATTAATCTCGAAATTCCCTAAAGCATATGTAACTACAAGCAAAATTATTACTTTCGGAAAGATTGAGACACAAGCACCTGTATTTGATTTTATCATTAAGTTGAACGTGAGTAATACTACTCAACGAGATGTTAAGAATATCAAAAAACGNATAGGAAAGTACGGAATTCATACCAACATATGTTAACGAGGGAAAGAGCTTTGCAGTCGTAAAAATTTAGAAAACGGAAAAACAGAACTGGACATGTATTAGTAGTTAACGTGACCGCGGAAGAGAAGGGACCTTAATAAACGCCATTCTTCCTTTTCTGAGTGAGCGCGCGCCATTCATTCGCTGATTATGAATCCACCGCGCATAACATACATTTCCATCTCATTTGCAACTATTTGCCCCTCTTCAATATTAAGGCGGCCTTCCTGAGGGCGGGGCGTGGCTTTGCCCCTGGCGGCCAAATTCCAGAAGTTCGCACGAAACAAAGGAAGGCGAGGGTGCGTGAGAGAGCACGCGAATCCTAAATAAAAGCCGCGGAGGAATGATTTGTTAAGGAGGAGCAAGTGCTTTATTAGGCCGACAGAAGCATGGCGTGTTTAATTTACTCGAGGGCACGGAATATCGCGGATAAATTAATGTGAGTTGGTCTGCGCTACTTTCTGTTTTTTTCCGCGATCGCAGACGGAGGCGATTGCGAGTAAGTCTTCCTTGAATACGGCCTCCCGCACATATGCAACATGTATAGAACATAATTATTCTTTGTCAGTTAAGGTATAGTATAGTATGGAAGAAATTTAAATGTTGTGAATGGTATGGACTAGCATAATAGAAGTAAATAACATATAAAATTGCATGATAATTAATTCTGTCATTTGATAAAGGTTGTAACAACGTAAGTCTTCTATGAGATATGATAAATATGCTCGAACGTTTCATCTGGTAACAAATTAGACAGCAATAAAATTTTTCGTAAGATAATAGAGATAATTCTAACAAAAATAGTAGCCATGATATTCTTGATCTCTAATTAAATTGAAGTCATAACAAAACACCATATTACAACTAAAAGGAAGTTCAAATGATGCGGGATCAAGTAAGCTAGTCTTTAGTTCTCCTAAGGATGTTACTTCAACAAAAATGATACGAAATGTATCAGTTAATACTTTAATAGGACCAACAAGATCATTTCACAATTACCTTCATTACTAAGCATAATTTAAAGAAGCTGCGAAAGGAAAAATTCCAGTTCTATTTCGTTCGTGATTTAAGAAGATACCCAGTAAAGGAGTTACTTAATCCTTACGATTAATTTTCTTGAAAGCCGTAAGAAAAGCTATCTTTGCCGACATTTTTGGAGGATAGTAAAATATTCATAAATACTTAATTCGTGATATGAATGCCAAAATTATAATTACGGTGTTTTATGCTAATGAAGAAGAAATGATAAGTATCCCATCAGAGGAAAAACAAGGTAATGTTTGAAAAGCACGCACATCAACAAGTAATTTCGCAGAAAGAGGACTTCAATTAAGGCTTTTCCATTAATATATTAACATTTTTCTCTGCACTATACCTATCGTGCTATTTACTAATAGCTAACATTCTTTAAGCATCTGCAAATTACGTAATGTTTTTCATTATCTAAAATGCGAAAGATATCGTTATTTAACTACGCCCATAGAGAGTTTTTGTTCCATATACGACATTTCCATTGCCGGGCGTTCGTCATTCCGGAATTGTAAAGCTGCGGAAAAAGTTCGTGCAAGCGAAAAACTAGATATAGAGAGAGAAAGAGTAATCTTTCGGCGTAATAACCTATGCTAACCAGAAAAATATCCTATAAAAAACTGAAAAATTTTGATAATAACGTTTATTAAGGGCAGTAATAACCCATTTGGTAATACTCTAATTCTATAGTACTCGATAAATTTAAATGACACCAAAGAAATTAATTTTACTTGGTATAATTTTACTTCAAACCTTTTATCGCTATAAAATAACGATCAATACTACTTCAATTTGTAGTTGTAGTATTGTTAAAAGTGCTTCGACAGCTTATGTCATTTCGCACGTAGGTCCCCACCAGGAATAGAATTCGGGACTGATTTCACCGAAGTTTAGACGCGTTGCCCACTTTACTATTCAAGAGCCCACTACTTCGATATTGCAATTCTGTGTTATCATATTATGACCGAGCTTTGTGTAATGTTACAGAAAGTAACATTTTTACATACATCATTAAAAAGTACAAAACGACCAAAATATTTGCTTCGGCTTTTATTATTAGTGTCGCTCATTATTTCTACTATCATTTCAATTCGGGAAGAGTATCTTCACTCCCAAATTCAATCTCCTTACCCAGTTTGTGGAACTCAAGTTCGAAATAATAGCCTTCATATACATGTTCTTTAATTTGCAATCTTATTTTGCTTCAGAGCCACATGCATGGACGTATTCAAAGAGCCGTATGCAGCTCGCGAGACACTGTTTGCAAGCCCCTAGGTTAAACCATGCGACTAAACTGTATCGGGAACCCGGTTATATACCATACCATCTGACTAGAGTGTACTGGTGTTGAATCCCGCTCAATTCGAAGATTTAATATACCTTTCATAATTTGCTATTCAGTTTTCTGCCTTAGAGTGTTCAGTCAGAAGATAGGTAAATCTTCATCCGCACCACTGTTAACTATCAAAAGCTAGGAGAGAGAGAATGAGACTTACGAACAAGATGGGGAGTGAGGTATTTTGCTCTTGCTTTCCTCCCCGAACTAGAATGCTATATCCGGATAAAGTACACGTGATTGAAGCACAAAGACACTAAGAATAACACTTTTAGTGGCATGCCATCAGGAAAGACCTTAATCAATATTAATATTAAGCATAATTTATCAACGATAGCAGAACCAGTTCTTTAGTTACGGTTCTTAAAATGAAAAGTTAATTGCCATTTATTGATTCCGAAAATACATAGTTGCTGTCAATAAAATCTTAAACTCTGCGGAAATATTAATACTGCAATTATAATACGTTCACGTTTTTTTTACTTACTTAATGGAGAACATCGGAAATTATGTCGTATATGCAAGAAAGAGAACAGAATAACCTAAAAAGGTGTTGCGTTAATTTTTACTAATCGACATCACAGTGTAAACAATTTGCAGAGATAAGGTAAGAGGGATTCCTGCCATCGAATGAATAAAAAAGGAAATGAAATAGGAAAGTACGGAATTCATACCAACATATGTTAACGAGGGAAAGAGCTTTGCAGTCGTAAAAATTTAGAAAACGGAAAAACAGAACTGGACATGTATTAGTAGTTAACGTGACCGCGGAAGAGAAGGGACCTTAATAAACGCCATTCTTCCTTTTCTGAGTGAGCGCGCGCCATTCATTCGCTGATTATGAATCCACCGCGCATAACATACATTTCCATCTCATTTGCAACTATTTGCCCCTCTTCAATATTAAGGCGGCCTTCCTGAGGGCGGGGCGTGGCTTTGCCCCTGGCGGCCAAATTCCAGAAGTTCGCACGAAACAAAGGAAGGCGAGGGTGCGTGAGAGAGCACGCGAATCCTAAATAAAAGCCGCGGAGGAATGATTTGTTAAGGAGGAGCAAGTGCTTTATTAGGCCGACAGAAGCATGGCGTGTTTAATTTACTCGAGGGCACGGAATATCGCGGATAAATTAATGTGAGTTGGTCTGCGCTACTTTCTGTTTTTTTCCGCGATCGCAGACGGAGGCGATTGCGAGTAAGTCTTCCTTGAATACGGCCTCCCGCGCTATTATATCGTGAGTTTTGACGTTACCTGCGGAGGAAGTTACGGCGTGGGGTTACCAACAAAAGAGCTTGGAGCGCACCCCGTGAGAGATCTCTTGGCTTGCTGCGGAGTCTATTTCGACCGCTCTGCTGTTTTCCACTCCATATTTTCAATGCCTTTGTCAAATATTCTTCAATATTTTGGTTGCAACAAAATCAGTCCATTATGAACAACATTATTTATTTTTTTAAAAGAAACTCCAAAAAAAAAGAAAGAATTTCAAGGTTTTTGAAATTCTTTATTTGTACGATTAAGTTTTGTTTTGAAGCTTTGATCTTGAGCGATAAAAATAAAATTTTCAAATTAATCAAGTTTTATTCTTCTCGATTAAAGGTTTATCGCCGTAGTATCGCTGGCAGGTAAAGGCTGCTTGTAATGGAGATAATATCAAAGTTGTCATCTTGAGTTTCGTCTATATGTCTATGTAAGTACCCTGCAAGCCGCCTTTCGGCGTATGGCAGGGGGTAAAAGCATCGTGACTTGCAGCTATTTGCCCCTCTTTAATATTAAGGCGGCTTTTCTGAGGGCCACCGTGACACATTCGTGACTAGCATAGTAACGTAATAGGGATGAAGAAGTAGAATTAACTCTTGTCATTATTCCATAATCCTCTCCTAATTACATCTACATCTACATAAGTACCCTGCAAGCCGCCTTCCGGCGTGTGGCAGAGGGTGTAAACACCAAGAGTAGAATTACTTCTTTAACTTATTATTATCGCGTATCGTTCGCGGAAAAAAGATTCCCTAAAACGACTTGTCCTCGCGTCTATTTCTCTTATTTTACGCTCACTGTCGGATCGGGCAAAGTAGCAGGGGGGTCGCATAATATCAATTACGTCATCCGAAAATGTATTTCCTCTGAATTTATCTAACAATCGCAGCCTAGCTTCTAATCTCCTTTCTTTCAAGGATTCCCAACCTGCGTCTGTGAGCATTTGCGTTACACTTGCTTCTCTATCGTAGCACTTTTTAACAAAACGTATCGCCTTACGCTGCACTTTCTCGAGTTCGCGAGAGTTCGTTTCATCCGCTGGGTCCCATATACTCGCCGCATATTCCAGATGGGGCCTAACTAACGTGAAATAGCATCGCTCTCTAACTTTTTCATCGCATCTACCTACAATACGCTTTATAAAACCGAGCTTTTTAGTTGCTTTACCGCATATTTTTCGAATGTGTGTGCTCCAGTTTAAGTTATTGGTTAGGGTGATTCCAAGATATTCTACTGAGTCGACTACATTTAAATTCGTTCCACTAATTTTGTACGGGCGGTTCTGACTCAATTGTTTCCTTTCGAAGAAATTTACTACAGAGCATTTATCTACATTAAGATCTAGCTGCCATTTTTCGCACCACATTTGTATATGAGCTAAGTCGTTTGAGAGTGAAGCACTATCTTCGTCACTTGATATTTCTCTATATATTACCGAATCATCCGCAAATATCCTCACATTGCTATCGATCTTGTCGCTTAGGTCATTGATATAAATGAGGAAGAGTAAAGGTCCGATTACGCTGCCTTGGGGTACGCCTGAAGTGACTCTGACTTTATTCGAACTAACGCCATCAAGTACCACTTGCTGTTCTCTCTCGTGTAGAAAATTCTTTATCCATTCAATTATTTCCTTGTTGATACCTGCTAATTTTAGTTTGTAAATTAATTTGTAGTGGGGGACCCTGTCGAAAGCTTTCTTGAAGTCAAGGAAAATAGCGTCCACTTGTTTTTTACTTTCGGCAGACTTTAAGATATCGTGGACGAATAGAGCTAGTTGGGTTTCGCATGATCGGTTCTTTCTAAATCCGTGTTGGTTCTTACTGAGGAAACGATTGCTATCTAAGAACTTCATAAGTGAGCTAACAACGACGTGCTCCATTACTTTTCCGGAGAGTGAAGTTAATGAGATAGGCCTATAATTTCCTGGGTTTCCCTCAATCCACTTTTATAAACGGGCGATACATTCGCTGACTTCCAATCTACTGGGACTCTACCTTCGTGCATGGACTTGGTAAATATAATTTTGATTTATAATGATAGTGGAAACAACAGAGTTCCAAATATCATCTTTAATTTTGTGTCTTCGTGTGTATTATTTCTACTTAATATTTACTACCTCAACTCAAGTTCATGAAGGTTAAATAAATTTTTTAAATGTAATGGAAAATATCGCAATAAGTAAAGCTACTTCCTACTTAAAACACATCATCTATCAAATAGGATTTGAAGAGGCCCGAGGAGAAATCGCTTTAACAAGAGTTGTTAGTAAAAAAAAGTAAGCCTTACCATGAGGATTCTGGAGAATAATTGGGAATCGTCAAAAGACAGAAAAGTTCGTAATAAAAATCATGTATGATAAACAAATACCGGAAAATGCAATCTGAAAGAATAGTAAATATAGTAATGCATCCTCTCTCAAGCTACACTATCAAAAGCAACAGTAAAACAGGAAATACGTTAGAAAAGTGTATAGAAAAATTCTTTTTCTCCAATTAACTACCGGAGATTATTATAGACAGGGTAATCAGACCATAGTGAAGATGCGCAACCAAATCCCATAGAGGGCTAAGGCAAATAAGCAATAAATAATAGTAAAAAACACTGGGTTCCAGAAAGCAAGCAAAGTTCAGCAAATCGTTTTTAGATGTGGCGAAGGTTTGTAAGAAGTAAGTAGATTTTTATCTTCAATCTTATCCTAATTAAATCTCAACGAAAGCGAATTTTATAGATTACTATTGGAAGACCCTGAGCATGAAACCCAAGGGTAGCGATGGTTAGAAGTGTGGGAACACCGATGTGAAAAAAAAAACGATTTTAATAACCTTTTCGAGAGATACAAGCACAAGATTTTA
This sequence comes from Ladona fulva, assembly GCA_000376725.2. Classification (NCBI taxonomy): domain Eukaryota; kingdom Metazoa; phylum Arthropoda; class Insecta; order Odonata; family Libellulidae; genus Ladona; species Ladona fulva. Next base: position 509,271 of record KZ308232.1, on the reverse strand, counting down.
TCGGAGATACTATCCCAATCGATTAATAACGTGGAAATCTATTTCCCAATGAGGGAAAGAGGATGACAGAGATAGATCCGATTCCTTGGAGAGAGAATAAAATCAGAGTTCGGCGAAGGGATTAAAACAGTAGAGGTCGGGAAGCAGTCAATTAGTCAGGATTACATTCCGCGAATCAAGGCGATTAACAGTGGGCGGTAATCGGAAGCTCTCTGCTTTCATTCTACGTGTTCCCCTCATTCCGCTAAATGGGCAACCGCCCAGGGACACGCGATTGAGGGGCGTTGCTCGCCCTGGGCGAGACCACTCTATAAATAATCGCTTTGGGCGTCGCCTCGGGCCCTTCCAGTCTGGGCGTCCGGGATTCGATTACCCACCGGAAAGAGCGCGCGGAAGAACACGCCCTTCGCATACCATTAGCGGTATCTCTCCAATGAAGGACACTCCCCACGAATCAATGCATTCATCCACTCAATGCAACCGAAGCAAAGATTCAATGGAGATAATTGGACTGTGTCGTGTCGAAGGAAGTTTACTCTTGATTGTGAAAGGTCATTAATGAGGTATTCCAAAATTTCTTCCTGTTTACGAACGAGTGGATATGGAAATGTCTCGTGGTATGCTAGAACTTTTTTCGGCGTTCAGCGAAATGTTATTTCATTTGCCACATACTGGAAAGTTTCACAACTTTGCTTTTACTTTGAAAAAAACTTCGATAATTTTAAATTTAATAAGTGAAGTTACGCGCTGTCACTGCCTTTACCTAGCTCCCTGTTGAGAAAACCTATAAATCACGAATTTAAAGTTTCACATATTCCTAAAGATATTTTTTAAAGAATCTCTCCTTTCTACGCCGATTCCAGTTCAACTTATAAGGTGAAACATCGAAATGTGCATTGGATTAACTAAAATGCCATCTTGACTGATTTAATTAGTTGGTCTAACTACTGCCAAATTGTATCTACTAACGCTGACAGTAGACATAGTGTTAAGTAAATCAGGTATCACAACTATACCAATATTTGCATTGAGATGCAAGCCGCAGTTTGCCATTGGACATGAAAAACACGCCTGGATATGAATACATGATAATCAGACGAAAAAATCCCACGCTCCTTGGCGACATTGCCTCTACACCATAATTACCTATCCTTCTCACAATTTGTTCGCGGAGGAGAATTCAATCCAGCTCACAGTTCGTAATTGGAGGAATAATGGTCTCCCTAAACCTCTTTTGTTTTATATTTTTACATGGCCATTTTCTTTTATAACAAAAGTGATTGTTTAAACATTTCTTAGTCAGTTATTCTCTGAAAGTATGAATGTAAAAACTCTTCCAACGAAAAACAATTTTATATAGCGCATATTTTTCTGTGCAAGATTTATTTTCCGTGCCTCATTTAAAAACTATCACTCAAAATCTACCATTTGAAATGCATTGACTCGTACTGCGAAGTATATAACCGACGGGTAATGCATAAAGTGAAGATTGTGATGCGACATTTTCCTGCCAGCCGTCGAATTTCATCTGCCGAAGACAATCCGGTCTTGATGGCGCATTATTTTTAATGAACACAGAAATCACTCTCGATATCGAGAAATTCTCACATTATCCTCTCAGAAATGTTCACGACCGTCATTATTTGCGATTTCCATTGTTTTTCATTTGTCTGGGTGCATCGCATTCCGATACATTCCCCTCCTTAATCAAGGGAAATGGACGAAATGCGGCTCATACAAATAAATTCACTTCGAGAAAGAAACATTCATCTCCAAAATGGGCGTANTTTGTTTTATATTTTTACATGGCCATTTTCTTTTATAACAAAAGTGATTGTTTAAACATTTCTTAGTCAGTTATTCTCTGAAAGTATGAATGTAAAAACTCTTCCAACGAAAAACAATTTTATATAGCGCATATTTTTCTGTGCAAGATTTATTTTCCGTGCCTCATTTAAAAACTATCACTCAAAATCTACCATTTGAAATGCATTGACTCGTACTGCGAAGTATATAACCGACGGGTAATGCATAAAGTGAAGATTGTGATGCGACATTTTCCTTCCAGCCGTCGAATTTCATCTGCCGAAGACAATCCGGTCTTGATGGCGCATTATTTTTAATGAACACAGAAATCACTCTCGATATCGAGAAATTCTCACATTATCCTCTCAGAAATGTTCACGACCGTCATTATTTGCGATTTCCATTGTTTTTCATTTGTCTGGGTGCATCGCATTCCGATACATTCCCCTCCTTAATCAAGGGAAATGGACGAAATGCGGCTCATACAAATAAATTCACTTCGAGAAAGAAACATTCATCTCCAGAATGGGCGTAAATCAAATCACAATAACTGCGCCTATGCCCACTCGAGCGAAAGTGCTGCCGCGGGATGTCATGGCGATTGCAAACAAAAGTCGGGACCACTTAGCAACGATACTCTCCGGACGCACGGAAGCCTATCAATCTCTTCCATTTTCTCCGAACGCATTCTTTCCATAACGCTCGCCTAACATATCCTCCGAACTGCAGACAGAGTCTACGTGGACAAAAGATGGTTCGGCCAAAGAGGGAAGAATGGGGAAGAGGTGGTGGCCCCGATTTGAATCATGGTGCATTTGCTTAATGAGCACAACACATCATCGTCGCCTTCTCTTCTTACTCATTTACACTGTTTCCCTTTCACTTTTCCAGCAATGTTACTTTTTCATCACTTTCATCATTGACTAAGGCTTCCCACACCCTTCCCTACGCAGAAGCTGCTCCCGTTTGATTTCCTGTTTTTAATTTCAAATTGTTTAGACTGCTAGAAACAGAAACCGTTTCCCCTGAAACCAGACTAATTTTTCGACCTAATATCGAAAATATCATTATAACGACATCGAATTACTTCGCCCTCATAACATCGACACGATCCGATGTCGATTAATCGAGTTGTAATTATAATAGCTATGATTATAGCTCTATATCCATCATACCCCTACATCCGATGTTACTTTGTGTTGGTTAGGCCTCACCTTGATTAAGTGTGTAGTGTATAGGACCCTGTCGAAAAGTGTAGTATTAGAAAATGAGAAGAAGTAGAGCAATGGGCGATAAGTTTCGTTAAAAAATGTCTGAGTGTTACTCAGATGCTTCAGGACGCAGGATGTTAATCTCTAAAAGAAAGATATTTAAACACAGATTTAATTTACTTAATAAGTTCAGGGACGGTACGTTCTTAGAAGAAGTAACTGATATCATGCGTCATCTCTGTTACTTAGGCCGTTTTGATATTGAGAGAAAAATCATAGAAATAGATGCTACAACTAGCCGTCTCAAAAATTAATTTTTTCCGTGATACGCGAAAGTAATCGAATAGGGAAGTAGAATTATGTTGCATGCACCCGCTGCCACACTCAGAAAGACGGCTTGCGGGGCTAATATGTAGATGTAGATCCTTTTACATTACGATAAAGGGCGAAGACACCGAGTAATTAAATTAATTCTTTATTTTTTATGGAGATATTTATATGAATAGTAAAGAGGTTCTTTAAGGATCCGTATCCGGGGCTATCTATCCTATTTTACATACATTGTGGGATCAACCGAAGTAGCAGGAAAGTAGCGAAATACATTTCACTTCATCCGCTACATTCTTGAACTTAACAAAAGCTTCCTAACTTGTAGTCTCCTTATACCATTAACAAGAAAATGGCATTGCACAATGCGAGAAGGAAATACTCCTAAAAGCTGTTTTAGGAGCAACTGGTATGAAAAGGTTTCCGCAAAGAAGTTGAAGTTTCCGCAAGAGTTGAAGAATAGAAGATCATCATTAAATTATAAGAATCCTCCTCTTAAGAAAGGGGTGAGGAAGAAAAATGGACTAAATGACGTAACTATGATAACGGGATTCCGAGAAGATAACGTCACTGATAATGAAGGAGATTATTTGAGGATTCTTGGGAGTAGGCGAAAATATTACCGTGTCTCTGAGTAAAGTCTCTAATGATCTTTTCACTGAACGTAGAGATGAATGCGTTTACATAGCTGCAGACAGGTTTCTTTGCGATTAAAATGTTTCCTTCTCCACCAAGCATTTCCTTTTTTCTACATTTATTATGCTGTGAGCTTTAGGGTTTCAGATTGAACTTTATTATCACTGTTAATTGGTTTTCTTAAATATCTAAATAATGATGTAAAACATCGCGGTGAAAGTTATCGCGATTAAGCATGAGTAATACTTTGAATATAATACTTTGTCATTTTACACTTCTAGTAGTTGTCGACGGGCATCCTGAAAGTTAAACTTCAATCCAATATCGTTACAATTTAACACCGTTAAGACCAAACAACATATGAAGTAAAGAATAACTGATCCATAAAGAGAGAAAAAGATATTTAAAGCCGACATCTAAGTATTAATACGGGGTAGATTCATCTTACATACCTATATATTCTATATAAGTATCATATTCACTGAATACCATAAAAAGTGATTTAGAAATGTATAGATAAGTAATTCACAAATGCTTCTATTTTTATGGATGTTATAACCTTGGAATGAATAGCTAAATTGCGTAAAATGTCAACAGAAAAAACTCTAAAACAAGAAAATATAACTTTTTGAATAAACAGGAAGTTCTGGTAACATTCAATTTGTGAAGTATCACAACATCTGTTCCACTTTGAGAGGAGTTTCACTTCCTTGATCGTCAAATTTCATCCAGTCACTTCCTTTGTTTTCCTGAGAGAGACGTTCTCAACGAAAATATAAAGAAGACGCGAGGAAAGAAGAAAAGAACGAAAAAATCTCCAAATGTTGGTCGAGGATAACTTGACGAAAAAAAGACATTTTGAATAGTAACTTCTGTATCTGACGTACTTTTGATTTCCTGGAGAAAATTCGCCGCGAGATGACGAAGTACTCATTTCTCTTTGTCTGTCTCTGAAGCGAGCTTCCTTATCCATTTCTTTAAGAAATAATTCTGCTACAAAAGCTATGAATTATATTTTGGACTTTTTTAGACTTTCAAGAAGACGGTAACTTAGAAATCGATGGGTAACAAACACAGTGCAATTCTTGTCCTATTCATGGAAAAGCTAAAGTCAATGCCTATACCATTTCTTATATGTAAAATTTGAAAAATAACATTCAATTGGAAAATTAATCAAACCAAACACTGTATTCATGCTGCTTGATAAAGTGAGTGATTATGGAATTTAAGGGAGTAAAAGTGTGAACTTTACCTATTATATTTCATGAAATCGACTTTCCAAGGAGAATAAAGATGGTGTATGGTAAAGTGAAGAAATAAAAGTAAGCAAACGAAAATTATACATATTTTAATCTCAAAATAAATTGGAAGAGCCTGCTTACTTCAGGATCTCGGAGGCGAGAAGGCGAAGAAAACGAAGCAAAACGTGGGGAAATAAATGGAGGCTTCGGATAACGTGGGATGTGAAAAGAAAGCAAGATATGAAAAAAACAAACTGGGCGAACAACGGAGAGCAATGGGAAAATGTAAGTTCTGGGAAGAGAAGTGATCAGAGGAGCTCACAAGATTGGTAATCAGATACACCGATGATTGTATAAGATTGATGATTAGACAAAATAAGGTCGATGAGGATAATCCTTACAAGGCGTGAGAGTTCCAGGAGTTCCAGGAACTCTTGGAACAGTTCGAATAATGTTTTGTATTGGAACTCTCATATTACTTAGAAGCAACACATTCCAATCATGGAGAGAAGAAAGGCAAAAACCCGATCCGGTTTATTTTTCTTAACATTCTGTGATTTTGATTTTCGTATGTTCTGCTTGCACATGGATAGAAATTAATCATATTAATACATTTTACCTACACGCTTAAGAAAATATAGCCAGATTAAGGAATTCTACACCAGGCTCTCAACTTAAATGGCTAATGCTATGCTGACGGAGCTAACTAAGCTGTGTTCAGAATAATGTTTTCAATGAACGAATTTTATTAGTTTTTTAATATTTATCTTCATTTATATCCTCCGACAATTCTTATACACAAGGATATTTTTCTTCGTGTGCAAGGTAATACTCATTCCGCTGATTTTCATTAAAATTAATTTCCAGAAAGAAATAACCTTTCAAGTTCCGGTATTGCTGATACGTATTTTTCAAATTATGTATTCGTTCCTTTCGAATTATATATTAAACATTTTTATTCTGCTAGGTATTCTTTCTTCTTTGCTGTTTCCTTCCTTCCTTCTCATTCATTTTTCTAATTAAAATCATTATTAACGTTGAAACTATTCTCATGCAGATTATTCGAAATACAAATACTACTAAAATTTCAGCGTATTGAAAAGTATTAAGTATTGGTACGGCTTTATCTTTTGTTACACTTGTACGAAGCAAACGATCTACTCAATAAAATCGCTTGAGTTGGAGATATGTCATTATGCTTAAAAGAAAGTTAAAAATATATACTTATCTATTCATTTACTTACGAGTATGTACCCTGTAAGCCGCCTTTCGGCGTGTGGCAGGAGGTGCGTGTACCATAACTCAACTTCTCCAATAGATTACTTTCGCGTATTGTTCACAAAAAAATGGATTCTTGAAACGACTAGTACAAACATCTATTTCTATGATCTTACTTTCAATATCAGAACGGCGTATGAAACAGTCAGGAAGCATAATATCAGCTACTTCTTCTAAGAACGTACCGTCTCTGAATTTGATTCCGACATAACTGTGAGAAAGCATAATATCAGCTACTTCTTCTAAGAACGTACCGTCTCTGAATTTAAGTCCATTACGTCTATGTTTAAATTCTCTATCTTCTAGAGATTCCCATCCTACGTCCTGAAGCATCTGAGTAACAATCGCTGATTTCTCGTAGCATATTTTACGAAACTTAACGTCTTTCGCAGCACATTTTCTAAATAGTAAACATTGAATAGTAAACATTGAATAGTAAACTTTTCTGCAAGAACCCATACATTCCACGCATATTCGAGGTGAGGCCTGACGAACGCAACGTAACATCGCTCAAGGACATTTGCTTCGCTCCTACTTGCTCTCTAGACGAATCTGAGTTACTTAAGTACTGAACTTAAGTTAATTTAAATTACTGTACATTTGTCTACACTAAACTCTAATGGCAAAACATAATCATCGCACCATTTCATAATTTCACCTAAATCATTCGAAAGGGTTAATCTATCTTCTGAACTTCCTATTTCCCTATGAACTATGGTGTCGTCCGCAAATATCCTAACTTTACATAATTACGTATTTAAAATGATTTTCTTCTAAATTTACTGTTTTACCCAAGGTAATAAAAAGTACCTATCCGAGGATTACTCAGCATAACGCATTGGCTTAAGGTGTAAGTATTATGATAGAGGGGAAAGCGTAGAACGGGATCCCTGGAGACAGGAAGGGATGAGGAAGTGAGAGGAGAGCGTTTGACAGGAGCCGTTGAGGACGCTCCCTTCAGTGAGGGCGTGGCAACTACAGGAAGTCCGGTCGCCTAGAGTTGCCCCAGCGGAGGTTTCGCCCTTCCAAAGCCATTTATCCCTTAAACGATTCAAATTAAACAACGCGCTCGCCCTCAAAGGGAATACATTTATTCTTTCGGCATACTCTTTGATACGTGATTAAATTTCATATCACGTGAACACATTTTAAATACAGACTTTTAAATTTGGGCAATAGTTACGTTTTGACGGAATGTATTTAAAACAATATGAACAATCAAAACGAATCGGCAAATCTCTGAATGTCGATGCTTTCGAGTAAAAGATTTCAGGTCATATTTTCGGTTACATAGAATATTGAAATTCGCTGTTGATAATATACGGCTCTTAAAGAAACGGACGATTTATCCAAAAGGGTCAAGTTTACTTTCATACTACAAAATTGAAAGATATGATAAGACAAAGAAAGTGATTTTGGGAGTAACCTTGTATTCCGTGTCTTGTAATATGAAAAAAAACAAGTAATAAATCGGAGTTGAAAAGCCAAGGATTCGAACAAAAATCACTTTCCTTCTTTACACTTGACTTGCGGTTTGCCTGCTTCTCTGAGGACTCTGGCGCGGTCCGGTGCCGCTTATCGGAGCCACCACTCGCCTGGCCTACTAAGATTAGCCCAAGAAAAGAAGTGAAGCTGCTTCTTGCGAAAACAGAATCTGCTAAAACAGAGCTTCCCAACCTTTTTTTTTTGGTTCGTTCCCAGAATTTTAAATAAGTTATCCCGTAACCCTTATTTGCTGTAATAACTAATACATTTTTTAATTTAGTCACAATACCAGGATGGAATAGCATGGTTAATTTTGCTTTAGAGTACTAGCATGAGATAGCTTGGAAATGTACACGGAACAACTACTTTTGAATAATTTAATAGCATATTATAACTATTTAACTTCAATTCAGCGTGCCCCTGAGCTTCTAGAGATCTCTAGAGATTACGAGATCCCCAAGTTGGGAGCAAATGGACAACGAGATCCATCTAAAAATCGGAATATCTGGGTTCGAGTCCCTGTAACGTAAGAATATTTATCCTCCATTTCTCTTTCGAAGATTATTCGTGAATTTCATTCCATTTAATTAGATGAGAGAGAAATGAAACTTAAAATTAATCTTCAAATAATTTGATGGCTTAAAAATTACCCCTAAAAAGGATATCCTTGCTAAAGTTGAAAAGTTTTCAGTAAACTACCAGCAACACGTTACGGAAACAACAGTTCTATAAATTTATGGAGTAAGCTCTCATAGAATTTAAACATTGTAATGTTGCCAAAATATTCATGAATTATGGCCAGATACTTATTACATTATTCATTACAACATGAGAATAACTTAATTTCATTCAATAGTAGAAACAAATTTGGCATCTTGGGGATATCATATGTATCAAGTAATTGGTTCAAAGAAACTATAGCTTAAACGATGACGTAAAGGATTTATTAACATAGATGCGTACATTACACCATGTTTTTTTCTGTTGTAATAGGAGACAGTATCACGAGGAAGCTGTGGATAACCTCTGAGGTCCGCATTCTAATAAGGAAGGAGATTAATTCCGGAGGAACAAAAAGCTGCGATTCATGATAGCTCTATGCGAGGCGTACATGGAACATTGGACGCAAAGAATTTTCGGACAAATTCTTTCATTATCGAGAGGAGCTGGATTCATTCCAAAGAATCCACGGTTCCTCTTTTTTATTATTTTGGCGAGACAATGGAACATCTGGTGTGTTCCACTTACTCATCCAGAAAAAGTTCGATAATATTTGCTACTCTCGATGCGGATAAATGGAGATGAATCCGCGATGGAACCGCCGAACTAATTACGACGAAAAAATGAGGAAGGATATACGAACAGAAGTGATTACATTCGTCTTAAAAAGTGGTATAATAAGGGAAAGAATATTAAGAAGAAAACTAAGTCACTTGCACCCCATTTTGGAATGCAGACATTTTTGACTTGACTCAATTTCCATAGTAACGAATTTGATTATATTAGATGAGAATTTCCCAAATTTTTCTTCACATTAACACCGTTCAACCCTCAATCTCCAGCTAATAGATATAAAATTTTAAATTCCCCCATTCAAATCAGTGAAAGGAAATTCAAAATGTTTCAAACGCAGCCTAATTACTAAATGCTATTTCCTATTGTATCCTTAATGTCTTGAACCAGTATTATATAAGCTGGAACTAAAAGCAACAGGCAAGAAGACAAAATACCTAAGGGTTAATAGTCTCCCTTAATTAGTACTCTCCTGGGGGCGATAACAGCTTTGCGGGATTCACTTTATCGGACAGCATTAGAAAAAATTATCGACTCACCATTGGATAAACGATTTCTCCCGAAGAATGCCTGATTCCTAGATTTTTCTAAAAACGCTACATTAATACGGCGTTATCTTTAAGCTCCTGTATTAGATTGCCCCGAAAATCCTCTACTATCTTATAAATAAAGATGTAAAGATACATACGTGTACAGGGTGAGAAAATGGTTACTCGAGCTTACACTTCTTAAAGGGTCATCACCCGCAGCAAATGTGAAATGTTGAAAGATGGCAAAAACCACATAAACAGATTTTATGCGCTAAAGTTTATATGAGACGGCTGTACTACACGAAACGCCATTTTAGATATATTAAGGGAGCTAAACTTGGTATGGTTCTCTGGATATCAAGTGAAACATACAAAGTTCAGTTTTCTTTATCTGTTTATGCGCTAATTTTCATAAATTTGAGTTTATATTTGATTGAAATTAATTGTAAGTAATTGAAAGTTCCTACTATAACTAAATACAATTCAGGTCATCTTCGTGTATACATTTGAAATGGTATATGCGGACGGGAATTTATTCTTACATCTTGCCGATATTACTGTTTAGTTTTTTTAATTTCAGGAATTAGTGTCTTAGATTTCGGAGAAACAACAAACTGAACTCCATACATTCTTTTGCAAGAATTTGACCTTACATATACTTGTAGATTTCAATTTATTCTGAAAATAAAACTTTTCGTAAACTTCCAAAGCAGATTTATCAATGTAATAAGTTTTGCTAGCGAGTTAGTATCACGAGGTAAAACTATTTTTTCACTTCATCGGTATATACAAGTAAAAAAGGGGGTTAAGGGAGGGGAAAGTTAGGGGAAAATGCCATTGCTTGATGACAATAGCTCGATAGCGAAACATGTCGCAAAATTATTGCTGAGTTTTATTTTTTTTGTATCATTATGGTCATTCATGATTTAGAGGTATAAAAGCACTCCTTGAGCCGTATCGGTAACCGCATACAAGTATATTGGCGAGGAGTACACTCGTTTGGAGGCAAACGGGAAGTTCCAGATCATCTATTTCTGAGAATTACCCTATACACACTTCAGAAACAAAGCTTTCATTCTCAATAGCTCCAGAATTGGAAAATAATAAAAAATAGCCGTTTTCCAATTGTGCAACTCTTAAGAATGGAAGCTGTTTCCGAAATGCGCAAAAGGTATTTCCTAGGAATTTGTAATCCGGAAATTCCCGTTTTCCTCCGAACGAGAGTTCAGTCTGCTGACACACGGCTTGCGGAGCGTTTTTAAACTTTAATTCATTTACAGCCATGTTCCAATTTTCTTCCCTTTCAGTCACCCACGAGGTAATGCTTTCGCACGTTGATTTTAGTTCAAGATATATTCATCATTTACAGGGAGATTATTATTATTACTGGGAGACTACTACTAATTAATAGTACGTTTGCGTCCGATGAAGTAAAATTTTGTTATAGCTTATAGAGAAAATAAAACTCGTTAATCCTATTACCTGATAACATACAATATAATGAAAAATAATATTTCCATAAGATAACTTCAACGAGGTGTTAAAATAGTACTCATGTGTAGTGTAATAGTACTTATGTACTCTGTAAAAATAGAGCTCACATTATTCGAAAGAATGCATAGAAAATATTTGCCGATATGAAGAATAACAGATCCATGTGAAATTTATGTCAGTTGAGCGCAGTAAGGCTCTCGCGCATTTTTATCTGAGCGATTTATTTCAATGGCGTAAGTGGCCCTCTCCTTTCTCTCAATAAATATCTATAAAATGCCTCCCATCGGAAATTCAATGAAAGAAAATGAAATTCTAAAGCCGCTGCGAGGAAGTCGGGTTATCGAACTTTGATCGAGGAAAAGTCTCAATGAAATGGATGAGCAATAAAACTCAATGGCGGAGTTAATGCGTGACGACCGAGGCGATTAATACTTGACGAATTGGTTCGAAATAAACGTGGCATTTCAGAAGCAGTACGTTCCCCGCTGAGGATAAGAGATGAGCGTATTTCTGAATGACTCTTATCCCTCGCTCGGCGATCGTTTCCCAGAATTCCCCTCGCGAGCGCGCCTCCGCTTTAATTGGACCTCCGATCGGTCGTCGAATCCGCGAATTCCGGGGATTTTTGCAATCGAAATTCGAGGCCGAGCGGTGCGTCCACTGGGGATTGTGTACAGGGAATTAAGAGAACCGAGGGAAAAGTATTTTTCAGGAATAAAAAAAGGAGGATTTACAGCCAAAAGAGCTAAAGCTATTATACTTTAAGCTTTTACGTATTGATTGCATAAAACCGATGAAAATCTCATCGTATCCCCCACGTCATTCCAAAGGAGAATTTATTTTCATTCTAATACCATGAACGTTAAGGTGTGTTCAAGTTCTAAGGTCTTCAATTTCTTTCTGAATAATCTGCCCCAGAAAGTTGACACTTATATTAATTTTCGTCCTCATCTTCATAAAGATTTGCATATTACTCAAAACGTCGTCACCGTGATTTCAAGGCTGGTGAGAAAACTTCTTTAAGAGCCCTTGCAAAATCGAGGTGCGTTCAGGTGCAAAGGTACCAATATTTTTAAGCACGGTATGGTGCTACCATCTTTGCTACAAATTCAGAAATATACTTCAAGCTTAAATCTTCATGTTGCATTTTAAAAGCAACCGCTCCTTTCTACGAACTCTCTATGCTGATAAGAATTTGCACTTAATTGGGTGAACATTTCAAACAATGACAAACAATCCAGCAAACAAAGCGAAGTGATATCAGCGAAAGTCGTAAATTTAAGGAACATGTACGAGATTATTAATGAGATAATAGACACTATAAGATTTAAAAAATCAATTTTAAAGATAACATAAATCACTACTCACACACTCCATAATCCTAATTTACAGACTTGCTTTTATCTTCGTACATAATCACCTGTTTTATCAACCGTTTTAAATTCACACTTTCAATCCCAGGATTTTGTAGAGTGGTTAAAATTATAAAATAATTCTACATAAAACATTCACAGCTTTCAGCGTACTTTTCTTTATGCAATCTTAACTTAGCTAATGCAAAATATACTCATAAAACTTGATTAATTCGACTTATATTTTTACTCCGATTTTTAGGAACCGAGAGGCAATCGAATACGATTTGGCCAGAAATTGATTAGAATGCCAGTCGAACGAGATATATCCAACAGTTATGAACGTATGTGAGAGCACATGTAACAAGATAAATCAGAGAGGAAGGCGATTAGAGTGATGGATGTGGTCGGAAGGGGCGGGGCTCTCGGAAGGGCGTGGACATCGACTGAGGGCAAACATTAAAGGAATGGAAAGTGGTTAGGGATTGTATGAGATTACGAGAGAGTTGATTTGAGGGAAGGAACTGGTGGAAATGAGAGTCGGCGAGATTGGAACCGAGTCCAGGATTCCATTTCTGCGTTTTCTGCGTTTAAATACCGCACCCTGACGAGTTTAACGAACCCAAACGGTCCCATGTCCGGCCAAATATTTGGCGATTCGATTGGAGGAAAGGGATGGGAATAGAAAAGCTCATTAGATACGAAATTTTCTTTTCGTCCTCGGGAAGTCTATCGAAAATTTTGGAGAGTAAACACATGCTATAGCGTTGGTCGGAAGGGCTTCGACAAAATGAAAGGCCAACTTCCGGCGAAATTGTTAACATATCTACGAGCAGCTGAACGAAGCAAAGTGCAAGAGACGTAAATTACATGAAGCGTTCAAAACATTTTGAAGTATTTTCGCGTATTACGAAGGAATACGAGGCATTTTCAGAATGGCAATACTGACTTGGCTATTCTCCCCAATTGCAATTCTTATTTCAGAAAGCAACTACGTCATTGGAAATATTTGGGCAAAACTAACCTAAAAATAAATCTAAATGTAGGGTAACGGAGAACATGTAATGTAGGCTCAACAGATAAACTTATATTGAGGTACACCCATTACTCAGTGATACTTAGGCCTGGCGTTTCCCCGATACCCGATGTTCCCTCAAATGCGTGTTTAATTCCATTAAGTTTCTATATTTCTATTTCTTCCATAAAAACTATTTAGATAATGCATACGCACACTAAACCCCAGATAATATACTAATATGTCTCATTCCTGAAATGTTCATAATGAAACCTTTTCTATCAGGAATTTTTTCCATTAAAAATCAATTAGTAATTAGGCTCTTCTCGGTATAGGTCTGTTTCAATTCTCTTTACTTTTGAAATTTAATTTGTATTGTAACATCACTCCTAATCGCATATGGAAAGTATAATTATGTTATATAGTTATTTAACAATTAAACTAATGTAATACTAATAATAATACTGACCTGAGAGAAAAACACTTTGTGATTTCCACATAAGATTGAATAGATGTGATAAATTATAAATAATAATATTATCATCAATATGTAATCGTTGCTATCGAAATATTTGTGCGTTGATTACGATCGATATCCCCTGCTGAATGTTGCAAAAGATACGTTTACCTCCTGAGAATGAATGCATAGAGAATATGCATTTCTAAATCATGGAAAAGTATACTGAGCGACGCGTTTAGAACACTCATAAATCAATGCCTCTTGCAAAGAGACATAATGGATTCCCTCTATCAATAGATTCCCCTTCTATTACGAGGCCGCTCCTAAAATCTCTTCCCACTATCGCGAAATTTTATACCACCACGATGCTCGAAGAGCGCACTTTGAATATCTTATCGAATACTGCGCACTTGTCGGCCTAAATTGTGCAGAGAGGTACGAGCCCACTTCTCAAGCAATTTGTGCTGTTGCTTCCCAAACGTTTTATCTAATCGCGTCTGCGCCAAGAGTATGTTTTGAGTTACTGCAGCAATTCGATGCCAAATTTTTAACAAGGATCCATTATGACAGAGTGTATTTGAAAAATTATTGAGACAATCTTTCACTGAACATCACTGAGATCGTCAGATTAGACTCATGAAAGATAAATATACACGAACGTTTTTCACACGAAATAATTTCACATGAAAGCCCAATTATTCATTGTCATGCTATTAACCGAACCTTCCGTACTAGATCCAGCGATACCACCGCGAAGCATCGATTAAAAATTCACTGATACATTTTGAATTTACTAGTGAATTAATAACTCAGACCTTATACCTTCTGTCGAATAGAAAGTAAAGGGCGTACATCCAAAACTTACTATCTGCAAATTGAAAGTTATCCTTCAAGTGCATTGAAAGGCTTATTAGTTATTTTATATGGACAAAATTTGTAGTTTCCTTCGTAATTTATTTTGAAGTATAATAAAATCATTTAGGAGAGTAATAGAATTCAAACTTTGGTTAGGCTGGGGCAGGGCATATAATTTCCTAGTAAGTCTTTTACAACTCCGTTTATCGTTAGGGATTTCCTGATCACTTACTTAATATTTCCATCCTTATATATTATTTCATGTGGGAAGTAACATAAGTTGTTCTCATTTCATGATTTACTTCTTGGAACTCCATGAAGGAACAAGGAAAAGTCGAACTTTTACGTACCTTAATATTTATTGGAGGAGTACGAAGAAAAATCTTTATACTCGACGTTAATCGGTGAATGAGTATTAATTTAATCTCTACGTGGTCGTGATTCTATCCCCAAAAATCCAAAGGCGAGAGATAACAGTGCCAAGAGTACAATGAACGATGGAATAGGAACGCAAGGGATGATAAAAAAATATCTGGAGCGAAATATCGGATTGCTTGGTCAGCAACACTTTTTTTCTCCCCTTCGGCTGGCGATACTGAAACAGGAACAAAATGGAATCAAATTCGTGGATCGGTAGGAGAAATGGATGGAAGAGGGAATGGCAGCGAAGATTATCCATCGATTGGTTTCAACATGAGAGAGGAAAAGCTGAGTTGTAGATTTAAGGGAAAATAAAGACACCAAAGGAATGGGAATGAATGAGAGTTTGCATGATTAAAAGATCTAGAATATAAGAAATAGGCAAGGGAAATCTTTAGCTTAATTAAACAAAGGAATGGGAATACGACGGTTTTTCGCGATATCACAGCATTAGCGAGAAAAATTGGTCATTTATATGTGCATACTTTTATGTAAAGCGAAAAATACGATATTTAACACAAGAGACATAAATATAAATTCTATAATCGATTCGATCAGGTGTGGCCTTTTGAAGGCGATAGTATGGAAGATAAATCTAGCGGATCTTCCATTTATAAAAATGGAAAAAGGAGAGAGAAAGGGTTCCCTTCTGTGCATTCTGTGCTGAAAAACAGAAACGTTTCCACATTTGTGCACATATTTCCCTTTCATTAATTTAAATTTAATATTATATTCCATCAAGTACCGCTCAAGAACGGAATTTTTCGACATCACATGATTAACAACATGTAACTCCCTTCTCTATGGAACTTACTGTTAGTACACATACCATTACTTCTAACATGTTTTTGCAAGAAAAATAATGCCCGTAAGCCGTGAAACGAATCTTCAGTAAATTCCCAAGGAGAAACGGACATGAAAAAAGTCTGACGGAACCGGGACTCGAACCCGGGTCTCCCAATTGCCGGTCGGTTGCTTGACCGGCAATTGGGAGACCCGGGTTCGAGTCCCGGTTCCGTCAGACTTTTTTCATGTCCGTTTCTCCTTGGGAATTTTCCGAGATGCACGACTTTATCGTGCCAAGTCATCTAACCCATTTCCTTGAATCTTCAGTACATTTCTGATAGAAGCCAATGTGCAGGATTCAGAATCAAACGTTATATTTATACGTGTGTTAGGATAAGACAACCGTCGGCGGAATGGCGACTCGACACTAGGCAAAATGAAAAACTTGTCAGCCTCTAGTGTAGGGGAGGTACAGAGGCGTAGCCAAAGGGGGTGGTTCTGGGGGTTCAAACCCCCCATGAGAACAGAGCCAAAGAATATACGAAATCATGCGAGAGGATGGCTCTCGAAATTATGCCATACAAACACATTGGAAATTCACAGGGTATAGGTACATATTAAAATAAATCAGTTTACTATTGCTGCCCCTCAATTGCAATTAATACATTGTTCACTACATGGCTCTAAACCCTCGTTGTAAACAAACCCTGGCTATGCCCATGGGTAAATAAGAAAGTTGCATAAAATCCAAACCGAAATGACATGGCTAAACTTCGTGCCAACTCAGCCATCACAGAACAATTAAAACAAACCGTGTTCGTTTCTGATGGAACGTACTCTCATGTGTTATACTCCTGCATAAATCGTTTTTCAACATCGTTACACTTATGGGTCAATCATTTCTGTATTATAAGACAAACTCGGGTGCATCCGTTCAAACTTTTTTGCCGCACATAAAAGAGCTTCTCCTCCGGCGCTCAAGTCCGTTGCATTTGCGTTAGAGAAAACTGCATCTTCAGCGTCGGAAACAGCGTTCAAGAATAAAAGCCTGCGGAGGGAGAACGCAAAAGGTAGGAAATTGGAAATTGAGGAGTTACGGTGGGATAAAGATGTGGATGTGGGGCGTTATCCGTGGGACAGGATGGGATTTGTAGGCCGAGAGACTTCCTCGGAGAATAAAGCCATCGCTTGGGGATGTGACCGCTGTCCAGTCCAACGGAAATCAGGAGGTTATGCTCCAAGTGAAAGGGAATGCACGGGATCACGATAAGTATTGCGAGGAAGGGAAAAAGTTGTAGGGTGTTATCGGATTTGGCGGAATAGGTGTCTCCAGAGAATATAGAGGAGAATTCCGCAAAAAAACGATATTTCGGGACTGCGGAGGGTGGAATGGGTTATAAAGGAATACGGACAAAAGGAAAAAGTTGTGAAAGGGAATTGTGTCAGTTTTTTTCTCTCCCCGGATGGAAATGAAATTCCTTTCAGAAGCGAAAGATACGAAAGTTTTTGGGGATGATTCAAAAGGTAAAGGTGGCGATAAAGACAAAAGGGAAACACCGTGGAAGAAGCCGCGCAAGAAGGGATATTTATGAACGATCCGTGTTTAGCGGTGCGAAAGGCTAAGGATTTTTCTCGCCGAATTCCATTCGATGAAAGATTTATGGGGGGAATTCAATCTCCTCAGCTTGTGTTTGCGCGATATCGACTTAATCTGTGAACCCATGCTTGAATGTGAATTTATGTGACCTCAGCGCATATATGCATGTGGTTATGTGTGAGAGTGCGTGAATATATGTAAGTTATAAATTCTTTCATCAGAGGACGGTAGACAGAATCCGCAAGAGGGCCTAGGAGAGGAAAGATGAGACGTGGATGTGTAACCTTAACTTCTATAGTCAGAGATTTGAAGTATTTCCCATTTATTGAATCGGTAGTGAATTGCAAAGAAAAATGGTTAGGGCAATCTAGCACGCATGCGTGCCCAAGCTCAAAGAAGTCTACAAGGTTAATTTTAGTATTAGACGTATATTTCATTTGAGGTAATAAAGAAGGAAACAAAAAAGTAAATAAAAGGAAATGAAATAAATTTCCAATATAAGGAAACAAAATAACTAAAGTGTGAAAATTACAGTTATTTTTTATTTCATTATAATCTCGTTCCACGAAGATCAGCCCAATATGATAGAATTTCTGATAGGATTTCATTTTAATTTTACGCTTATTGCTTTAGCAGAGATAATTGAAAGTTAGGTTAATTATATAGAGCCATAATAAATACCTCGCGGAGTGAAATTAGAAAGGAATTTCAGAATTACCATTTCAAAGCCAAGCTCTTGTAAGCTTCGTAATCATTATTAAACTGGAAAAAATTCCAATCAAAAAATGTCAGTAATTGCGGAAAAGTATGTATTGCTGATTTTGTTTTATAGTAATCTCGTTATGGACTTTGTTCCTGGAATATTATTAAAAATTAACAAAACGTATGGAATATAAATCTACTCCATAATGAAGAAAGGAATCGAAGATAAACGACGATAGATTTGGCAGATGGGAAGGCAAAGGAAAAAGTAGATGGCTGATGCAAAAGAAGGGGTCAGTTCTTAATAAAAAATGGTGCGTTATGAATGTAAACTCAAGGCACATGGACTTACGGATGCAGATAATAATCTATATAACCAAAGGAATCTATGTAGTTGAGCTACTACGCTGATAATCCTAATTGTGGCACATAACCACATGTTCATTCTGATGATTTAAAATACGTCATTTGTATGATTTATAATGCAGCTTGGAGGGTGTACCATTCCTGTGCGATGTTGGGAAATTCTCCGGAACTGCACCGTTGAAAACCTCATTATCTATTCAAAGAGAAACATATTATACAAGAGAAAAATAAAGGAAAAACACAATTCAAGCCACACCGTGGACGGTTGATATTTAATATCATATTTTTCTAGGAAGCCGAATTGTAATCATTACTCTGAGAACAACTGGCTGGAAATTGGATGAATAATTAAGCCTTCTAAATCTACAAAATTCGATTGAGAGGTTTTGGATTTCCGATTATTTGAATGTAATTTTCCATCGAGAGTATTCATAGCTCAAATCCTTATGCAAAATTACTGTAAATTGGAGCATCATTTTCCGAAGTGGGTAGTGCCACCGCTTTTATATCGCTGGTTAATTCTGTGACGGGCAGAAAGGAGTTAGAGGTTGGGTAAGAGAGAATGGGGAAAGAGCACCTTGTTTGTGGCAGAGTATTCTTTCTCAAAATATATTCTTACAGAGAGAAAATATCCGGAAATCGCTTTTTCGTTACAGTTTTTTGTAGTCGAATTTCACCTTTGTTTTTGTTGTCTTACTAAAATGGTCGCACAGATAACAATTCTTATAAATTATGGTTCCGTGGCGGAGGGTGTTAACGGAGACAAGGCGTAATGAAAAACATAGGAATGCAGGGGTTTGCCTTTAATTTCCCTAATAAGTCGGAATACTGTGAATGGAAATAATCACAAGTAAGCTCAAGTTACTTACTACTACACTGAGAGTAACAAGGTATATACCATTCAAAATTGTGCGACTAAAATGAATGTAATTATCAAGTATCACACATACTTCAGTCTATCGTGAATGACGGATTAAGTCAATGAGAGTCGCACACATTGTGTGAATAGATTTTCGATTTAATTTTTCTAATTAGACTTCATCCTAAACATTTTCCTATGTTCGTAAATTATTTTTATATAAGAAAATATAATTAAGAGACAAAATACAAAATACTTAATCCAAAATATTAACAATAAAAATAAAATAATATATGAATTCAATTATAAAAAGCGTAGCTTATGTTAAAAATAAAAATAATTTTAAAATATGAATGCATTTATAAAAAGTATTATAAAGCATTTGTAATATTTAACGAAGAACTTTAGCTACTAAATCTTCGAAATTAAGCGTTAAACTTGTTAAAGCCATTCGCAGCAATTCTCTGATATAGTGATTAGTGAACTATGAATTATATTTCGGGTTCACAAACTCCTTTTTCGAGTGTAAATCTCTAACCCGCAAAATATTAGTTAATTGACGAAGATTCAGTGCAAGCAGTTCTGGAATAAAAAACGGAATTAAATTCATGCCTCACTTAAACGAAGAACCTCACTTGCCCATTTAGGGAAAGAAATAAGAGAAAGATACAGGACCTCTAGCCTGTACCGGAACACATATTATTAGTTAATGCATTCATCGTGATATGATTGCAAGATTAATGAATTACATTACATTTATATGTATAATAGCCTCCTATTCGCAGCTTATCAATTACATAGAAAATAGTAGGTTCAGACAGATGATTCTAAGAGCCTAACGGTGTGGAGAAAAGTAATTTTGCAAGCACAAAGCTTCTGATGCTTTAAGTTCAGTATAGAAACCTCTGTTGGTAATATTTACCAGCGTAGGCCTGGATTCACCGAAATTATTGGTGGATGAACTTTCGTTACTGGGGATTGAACCTTCGACAGTGTGCTAGACAGTCCTGAGACCTGACAGACAGCTGACAGACCTGAGTCTCTAAGCAGCGAATGACAATTCATGACAAACAAAATGTATAAAAAAAATATAATGAACAGTTTTTTAATCCAGTTCGAATATGGTTGAATTTGCAGAGGAGTAGAATGAGGTAACGCATTTACTAACCATTTATATGAAATAATTGCGATGAAAAATACGTGGAACTGCAAACCTAGTTAGAATGACGAAGGCGTATTAGAAGTATGCAGCAAATACGCAGGATGTGCACAGCAGACACTTCTCACAAATACACGAAGATAAAAGTTTTGCATACATGAATATTTACGCTCGTCCAAGACCACTAACGGCGACCAATCCAACTGAACAAAAAAGAAGGATCCCATCGATATCCATTCATATGATCAGTTGCTCTTCGGTTAGGAATTCAATAACCGATCGCCGACCACGAGTTTGTTTTTCAACTTTTATACAACATTTAATCCCGCTTCTGATTGAATTTCCGATTGCCCGGAGCGTGATTATTTTCCGCTCCATATTACTTTTAAGAATCGCTCTTCCCAAACAATACTTATCGCACGACCGAAAAAGAAGCGAAATCCGCCGCTTTTTATCTCCGCGATCTCCCAGCATAAATTTCCGTTCGTTTGCACCCTATAAAAGCCAGAAGCGTTCGAAAGCCTCATAAATCAAGGTGCACGGAGAAGTTTTCTCGCCGTGATTCCGTAGCTTTTGGCTTCGATAATTCTCTCTATCTCGAATTCATGTTTACGAGACGCGGCTGTTCCATATTTACAAACGCAGACGCTTTCACATCCGATTATTTTTTCCAGATATCTCTTCCCGTCGTTAATCGCTATTTCTGCGCCATTCGCTTTTATATTATCCTCGACCGCGCTTTTTGCCTCGTGCTCTATGCGGCAGAGCTTCGCAGGAAACACGAGTAAAATAGCTTCTACATAAACAACAAAAAAGAACGAAATAAGCCACTTTGTGTGCACGTACCGTAAGCGGAGCGTATTTCCAAAACTTTCCGAAGTGGATTTTTTGCGGAGTTTTCGTGTTTCTTCCTTCGAGGCGAAAGTAACGTTTTCACTCGGTTTAAGAAACCCGCGGCAAAATTGCTAACTTTACAGTCCGTGGCCTGCCTTACTGTCAGCATCGTAATGTCAACGTAAGTGCTCCGTTGATTTCTTTGCTAGTGAGGATTTTTCTTCTTCTACGCTTCACATGTTGGACAATGAATGTCTTTTACATCAACCATCCGTATTTTCTCCTCCTAACACTCGTATAGTCAAAGTTTTAATCGCAATTTCCCCATCTCCATCTAGCCAAGATTCTTTCGACTCAATTGCTTCCTTATTCTTGGTTTTAGGCAGAATGTTCGTCAATCAAATTTGACCGTTTTTTTTTAAGATTGCTATTTTTACTTTCATTGACTTACATTTATGTATCTTGAAAGTTTTTATTTCTGTGTTTTTGCGGTTTTTTTCCACCACCCTTCTTGTCTGGGCGTTTTCCCGCATCGTGGTTTTTTCTCCGGAAGCCTTCAGCCGAGGGGTTTTCCCCACAACCTTAATCTATCATTTATATAATA
This sequence comes from Ladona fulva, assembly GCA_000376725.2. Classification (NCBI taxonomy): domain Eukaryota; kingdom Metazoa; phylum Arthropoda; class Insecta; order Odonata; family Libellulidae; genus Ladona; species Ladona fulva. The sequence continues at coordinate 486,961 of KZ308232.1, read as the reverse complement.
ATTAACTTACTTTTTATTTTATCTTTATATATAATTATACTTTAGATTTGTATATTTTAATTGTTTTGTATTTATGAGTTTTTCATTTAAAATTCAGAGGTTAGACGTAAGGGAGGCCCAATGGTCTAACAAAGCCAAAAAGGTAAAATAAATAAAGAATAAATTAACAGGAAATTACAATGGATTGGAAGCAAGTAAATAATACAAAAATAAAGACAACTATTGAAAGAAAGAATAAAACACATTATACAGCTACAATTTTAAATAAAAGTACAGGTGACAATATAAGTCATACTTGAGTTGGCAATCATACGAATAATAAAACGTCTTTATTGGGCGAAATTGGGACTAAAGAGTCCTATCTTCCATTTAACCCTTGTCATAAAGTAAGAGAAGTAAGAGAAAAGGAACGAATGAACAGAAAAGAAGGAAAGAAATGATGCTTTTGTGGAGGAGTAAAAAACTGTGATATTTTATGCACAGAAAAAGTATCTCCACAGCAGGAAAACACCCACGAAGAGAAGGGGGATGTGAAAAACCTGCGAAATATATAGGAAAGAGTGACAAAGAATAGATTGCAGCATAAGTGGTAGAAATTGAATAGAAGATTTTAAAGTTTGTAATACATAGCAGAAACATCATTGTCAATAAAAGGTAACATAACAGGTAATATATACAAATTAATTCACTATACGGAATATCAGAAATGGTTCCTTGTCATATATATGGTTACATATATGTGTATATAAAACATATCAGTAATCATATTTATAATCATATCATATAAGTTAGAATGACTTGAAAGTAGCAAATGGTTTCAAACAAAAAAAAACGAATGGACATAAAGAAGAATAAAGAGATACAAGATGTACAAGAATTCACGTTTCTTGTAATAGAATTCCAAGTTACCTATATTCCTCTAGCTACGCACATTTCTAATGTGCAAATATAGTACATGGCAAGTTTTAATCATATAAACGTCCCTTTCTGTAATCTATTTTAAAGATTCCTCTGTCTGAATCCAAGGCAAGAAGCCTTTCATTCAAGAGTTAATGGTTCTCGAGAATATGTACAATCCAAATTTAAAAGACTCAATATTTCTTACAATTACACTTAATTCCTATTTTGTAAAGGGTTCTTACTTTTATGTTTTACCTCCGATATTATCTCTTTGTTTTCTACTTTTCAATACTTCATCCGTTTACTTTACAATTAATCCGTACTGTAATGGAACGCATTCCTCCTTTGGGTATCCGGGAACAATATAAATATCATTCAAGGCTTACACATGACGTACAGTTTTTCTAATGTAACATTAACAGCGCTAGCAATCGCTATCAAAATTTAGGTACAAGGGTCTATTCGATTCTCGTAAGATGAATTTGGACAACCCTCGTAACCCTTATAGTAACGGTACCATTAATTTGACCTTTAAGGAATTTCATATCCTTAGAAAAGACGTTTGTTGAAATAATTTACTTCTCGTGTCATAAAAACGTTCCTTTAGCATGAGACGAAATTTTTTTCTTAACCTGGCATGCTCTGGGGCCCCTTTTGCAACACATTTCTCAGAGGTAATGTCTTTCAGAGATTAGTCTCAACGCCGCTCTTTGGCGTTCATAGAAAAGTCTCCGGTGCTCAGGGATTCCTAAAGAGGAGGAACAATAAGGAAGAAGGCGCACTTAGAGCGAATGAAGTATTCAGCAGCTGAATTCTGAGGTCGCAGAAACGCGAATTTCAAAGTATCGGCGGAAGAAGAATCGGAGGGTCTGCGTTTCGTAAATTTTGCATGAATTCGTCCCATTGTTTCCTTTGCACGTGCGCGGTGATGTCGCAACTAATGCCATAAAGATGAGCTGAAAGCGAATACTTAATCGAAAAGATTAAACGTTCGCAGCCGATTCAGCCGAACTTCCTCTGAGCATCGCTGGAAGCATAAGCATTAGGATAGCCAAGGCTGTCTGATGTATCCATGGCCCTCAGGTCTCTGTTGGAAAGGTCGGAATGATAATCGGACCTCAAGCAGGTCTTAGATGCACTAAATACGTAATATAGACGCTTTCATGGATGTGTGCGTTTAAGGAACGGAAGTTTACACATTTTCATGGACTCTTGAAAAGACTTGAGAAAATGTATTTATTCGGAAGATTTGTTATATCTACGATTATTATGTCTATATCTCGTATTATTAATTTACAAAGAATGCTGTGAATTAAACTATCTTCAGACTTTTTATGGATGGTAAATTTAATGAAAAAGAGTAAGGATAAAAATTCGAAGAGATATGATTCTATCATGAACTAGGGCCAAACCGAATGTGGCAGAGAAAAATTTATGTCACGGGTCACAAATGCAATCAGTATTTGGCCGAGCCAGGCTGTGATTCACTTGACCCAGCCTATAGATACACTGCAATTTACTATGAAGTATCCGGACTGGGTGCCCTACAGGGAATTTCCTTTGAAATTTTTAAGGAGTATACCGATATTGAAATGCGTTGTATTCCCCGAATGAAATAGTGTGACTTTAAATGACAATACACGTTTAAACGTGATCAATTTACAGGTATTTGATAAATAACTTTTTAGAAAACAGGACGATAATGTTTAAAGAAACTTAACACGACGAATCATTATGTATTTACATAAGTAAAAAACCTTTCAAAACAAGTGTTTAACGTTTTCCTTAGCCAAACGCAAAATAAAACAAGTGACGATGCTTTTGAATGTCAAACGAGGTCGATAAACCTAACCTACTACATATTGAAAAAACAAAATACTACATCTTCTTTCACGAATATCAAAATGCGTTACGATAACATACAATTCGAAGTTGCTCCCCCCTGCCACACGCCGAAAGGCGGCTTGCAGGGTATTTATGTAGATGTAGATGATGTTGTAAACAATGAAAATCATCATCTTCGTTTCCCTTTTCGTTTAAAAGTGAAATTATTGAAAGGAATGCAAACAAGATGCATATAAGAAACTGCGCTGCAAACAAAGTAAATTATTCACAAGTTAATTTCTAAAATATGTTCACAATTGGCGACTTTGCATAAAAATTACTTTAAGAAAATCATCACTTCGGTAACTTTCAATACTTCCATCCATTTACGATACACACTACATCATTTATAGTCTAAACACGGCATAGCTACAATAACACATTTACTAATCTATTCTACCCTTGTATTTTAAATGAGCTTTGGGCCATATTAAGCATTTATCCGTAAACATATTATCTCTTTCATTTCAATAGTTTAGATAAAGTCTACATTATATTGTCCGTCTAAAGGAAAACGAAAACAATTCTTAAAAAAATTACTTTCAAAAACTAACAGGTAACCAATATAGGTAACTACATTTCCAGAGTGGCCTTAAAACATCACACATTTGTTTATTGATTAAACTTGCCTAGGGTAAATGCCTGCTGGTGATGCATTATGAAGAAATATGAATGAAGATAATAATCTACGGTTGATACTGAGAAGAGATGAAAAGCAAAACAATTTTATTCTCGTTTATGAGAGAAATAGTTGATATAAGAGATAACTGTATACATGTGAAACAATAATATGTATTACCTTCTCCGTCATGAAACCACCACTAATGATGCTACAGCTGTAGAAGAATCACTCTTGCTCACAAGCGATAGGCATTCGTTGTAACAAAGTCAATTAGAAATTAATTATCTGAAAACGAAAATTAAGCGTACCCTTGGATAACTGAAATGTAAAGCAAACATCGCCGTTGATCTTTTAATTTAGACCACGGTTTTATTTAGAGTTAATAATCATAATTTTGTACAAGAATTGCAGCAGAGCGTAAATTGGCCTTTTATAGTAGAGTGCGGCAGTAAACTTGTTCCTCAAACAAAAGCTGTTTGGAAAGGTCCAAAGATGTGAAAGAGGAATAAAAGATGAGCAAAAACACGGCCGCAAATAAAAAACGCAAAAATTCCAAAAAATAAGCCACATCTCGATGATAAAACAAGGATGTAAATTCAGGAGGAAAGTGGGCTAACGAAAGAGTTACATTGGTAGAAAATTCGCGACGCTTCCTCAAAAAATACAAGCTTCCATTAAAGAGCGTAAGGGAACGGAAAATGAAAATGTGAAACTAAACAGAACGGGAAAACAACACAGAATAATTGCGTTTCGGAGAACATGAATTGCTCACCGGAAATAAAAACAAATAAATGTGACGGGGAAACAAAAGGAAGAGAGGGAATGGAAGATGCATGACGGTTTGCGCGATAGAGAGAGGGAGGGGAAAAGAGGAAAGAGTGAGGCGAGAAATGGCAGAACGCATTCTACGGAAACGGCCCACTAGCCCGACAGCTTAAATAACCGACAAGATGGAACAAATTCCAAAAATGTGATCCGCGAATCCAGTTGAGCGTTTAAAATATTAATTTTCGTCGGTAGTTGGTGTTCTAGATCCTGTTCCATCGTTTATAGATTTCCGTTGTGACATCGAAGGCCAAAAATAATCGAATTTTAGAAACATGTCCACTGCTTTCAAATGGAAGGGAAGGTATAAAAATAAAGCCGCTTTAGGTAAAAATGCAGAAAACTCGATAATTTTTCGATGACGCTAGAAAGAAGAGAACACCAAGCCACGACCTCAAAGAGTCACCGGGCTCACAAGATGATGGAAGGACTACCCTTAGGGTAAACACAAGAAAAAGGGTGAAAGGTACGTAACTTTGCACATAAGGTGCGCGCTTATGAACTTCCCAAGGAGATTGCGGTTGCGGTAGTGATGGCGTGGCCGGTACCTCTATAAGGCTGTGGACGATCCTGCTTAGGCAGACAAACCACTCGCTCCCACTTAAAATGTCTTACAAATGGCATGTCTAATTGTTGTGGCAGGATAGCTCAGCTGGCTAGAGAAATCACCAGGACCGGGTTCGAGTCCCTGGCACACCTTACTGTTCAAGGTTGCCTTTCACCCTTTTCTTAATAGGGTACCACTACGGAAGTATTTGACGTTGCTTTACGTATGTATGAAAGATCAAGCAGAATTAATATCATTAAACAACACATTTTTTCTTTGAAATTTAACATTTTTCAAATTTTCTCCGATTATCTTTCTGATTAGCCTGTTATGTTCGGCATTACTTTCACTCAACTCTCGTGTTTTCAACACGATTTTGACAACTGAAAAGGGTTATGGTGACTTGCTACATTAAGGCGTGCATCTAGGAATTCCTAAGGAATTCGGACACGAATGACGTCTGAGAGGAGCAGGACTCGAACCCCGTTCTCCAAATTCCCCGGAGGCGGTTTTATTCATTAAGCTTCACCACAAAGTCTCCCGAACGACACATCTATGTTTTGCCGAATAGCGTAATGAATAAAGTAACGGCAATTAGGTGGTCCGGGTTCGATTCCTAGTCCAGTCGGACGTTTTTCATGTCCACTTTTCCGTGAGTAATTTTGATTAACTTTATATATTTTCTCGGATTTCGCAACAGCGCGCGAATATTTCTCATAAGAGATACATGCACTAATTAATTTTAAAAGCTGCTTTCATGAAAATAATAATTTTATTAGCCCATAAAAATAAACACAAGTAAGTATAGGAAAAGCCAAAATCATTGCAACGAATTTTCCATCGTGATATAATCATAAATGAAGAATTTGATATATACATTAGATTATAAGGAACATTGTTACACACACATTCAGGAAATATATATCAAGATAAATATACATTTAATATTTTTTTCATTGAAGAATTCACCTACACTGTATTATGTTTCACAAAGCAAAAAATGCCTCACCATTTTGAGAAAGGTGTACCATTAGCAATCTTCAAGGCACCATGAAGCGCATCGTACACTTTCAAAGCCATAATCTCAAAGTTCCTTGCCGTTTGGCTCTGTCCATTCAATGGAGCCCTCGAGAAAAACCTTCCTCTTGTAAGGTGATCATGGTTATCTTTCTGTTCGTCATATTTATCTATTTGAGTGAATTATTCAGTTAAATAAACAGAGTACAGCAGAGGCAGAAAGTGGTGTATGAAGAGAGCGCAAATAGCCCTTAAGGAAGAGGAAAACAGCTAAAGGCCGATTTAATTTAATTGAATATGTGGTAAAGAGATGCACGTGGCTTTAAGAATAAAATGGAATGAACGAAAAGGCGTGTGGGTGTTCCAGAAGGGATTAAGTTCACAAGGATAGGAAAGTGTTGATGAATATTTGAATTAACGAGGAAACGAATCATTTTACTCCGAAAGGAAATCACAAAAACGTTTATTTATGTTGCGAATACGCCTGATCTTTGACCAAAAATCTTTAATAAATGTTAGCATGAATAGTCGTTTGAAGCTGTTACTTTTAAATTGTTTACGGAACATTCTGTTTGATACGATCATCACTACGTCCATGATGCACCCGCCGTACTTCAAGAGATAAATCGACATTTCATTTATCTAAACTCTAAAAAAAAACTTAATTGTAACGTCAAAGTAGTAGTATCTTACGGGGCGTTTCATTAAAAATATTTAACATATTACAAAGATCAGGAACTCCTTATATTATACTTTGGTCTCACCAATTTCGGACATCTAAAGGCTAATATGAAAGACTTTACGAGATACATAGTGGGTTAATCAAAATTTCATTAAAATACTATTTGTTAACATTTCTGCTTGTTTTACCACCAACAAATTCTACTTGTAACTCATTTTTAGAACGAATGTTTGATCGTATTAAAATGTCACCATTCGATTAGAGCAAAAATTACGGAAATTAACAAATAAATTGTAAAGGCAAGTAAAATAATGATGGGAATACTTTGACTTTGACATGCTTAATTAAGGATCGAGGATAGAAGGTTATTAATAGTGGATAACAGGCCGTTTACTAAAATTTATTTACAAAAAAAAATTAACGTTGAAGATACAACGTTTTCTACGAATTCCATTAATTGTAAATACTAAATGTACGCAGTCTGACAGCGGGCTGAAATTTATTTACCAAAACAATTAACGTTGAAGATACAACGTTTTCTACGAATTCCTTTAATTGTAAATACTAAATGTACGCAGTCTGACTGCGCGCTGTTGCCGCGAGTAACTGGGAAAAGCAGTGGAAGGGATTAACCTCAATTTTTCTAGTCTTAAATCATATGCATCAGGCAATACGCCTTTCGATTTTTATGGAAGGAACTGTACAAGGAGAGCTACTTTTCTTCTTTTATTGAAAGTTCCAGCAATGTGGACAGCCATTATTTCTGAAGTAATATTTATAAGATTGACTAGTCCGAGTACAGAATGACTCGTAATTCCTTGAAAAGGTCAATATATTAATATTTCTTTTCGTTGCTCGTAATTTCATGTTCCAACGTATATGACCATACATTACGAAGTCTAGGATAATTTCGAATAAGTAATGTTTTTTTAATTACAAACATGAACTTCACAAAATTTTGTTATTAATACATCTAGTATGGAACCTTATTACAAAAAAAACTCATTGTTCCCTTCCTTTGTTGTGATGATATTCCTAATGAAGGAACCCTTTACGGGGTCCATGGAGATACGGGGTCCAGAGGTGTACAATACTGGAAACCCCAATCAATAGTGGCAGCCCTGTCGATGGCAGGCCAATTGGGAATCGCGATTAGAATCGCTCTTTCCCGGAGCAAAAATTAAATGTAAATGAGAGATAAATTGCTCCTAAGGACGGACGAGAGAGAATATCATGACCAGCGCCTATTCTCGACACAGCGCTAATCTGGCTTTCGATTTTGCATTTGACTGCAAATTAAGGATCTACAAGGAGAGTGGTTGATTCCTTTACTCTGGGATTTTAGTAGAGAAATAATTATGCTCCTTAATGGTACTTTATTCATACGATAATCATCCTATTACACAATATTAGATTACCACGAATGGAAAGGTATGTTAAAGACAATTCTTTGTATGTAAATTATGGAATGAAAGATCATTTTTAAATGAAATCATGGTCATAAGCTAGACAAAATTATAACGACGTACCTTTAAATCATTACATTCTCAGTACGTTTTTTAGGTTGTCAAACGAGAAAGAGCAGCTATGGACAAAAATCACTGATAAGAACAATTTGCATTCACTTAAAAACGATAGACGATTAATAGCCGGTAATAATTTCACCGTCATAGAACAGTGGATGATATTATTTCAAAATTTTGCCCACTCACTTTTTGCCAGAAAGAAGTAAACACTAGATAGTTTTTCTTAAGTCGTTATATTTGAAACCACTTTCTAACATTTAAACATACCCATAAAATCTCTAATAATACATAAAAGACTAATTCTTACTGCTTTTAAACTAAATATTCAAAGTTTCAAAACGTCTATTTAATAACTAATTACAGTAACTATTCTGAAATTGTCACGCAGTTTTTAGCGCATACTTAACCACGAAAGATTACTGATAATTGGATTTTGGGAAATGTAACATTAGAGAAAAATGTTAGGCAGGGTACCGCGAGCGGCTTTGGAAGTAATGATTTTAGGGCTCCCGGATAGCCAAGTGGGCTGGGCGTTCGCCTTTAGTGGAAGAGATTCCAGGTTCGTTTCTCGGTAGATTCATTTGTGAGAAATAACCTTAGCTGTCGAAACAGTTTGAACAATACTACTAGCCGTGGCTTTTCTACAGTTCACAGCTAGATACTAGGCACATAGAATAGTAGCTTTTACGTATTTAAAGGTTACATTCACATTCCTAAATCTCCTACGTAACATATGCAACTGTTTGCGTAGATAATTTAGCTTTTAGGAAGTAATTGAACTAAAAGGATGTTGCTAAATTATAAACCGTGCACTTCAGCCTAACAATCTAGCGGAACACAGGCAAAATGTCCAGAATAAAAATATTTGTATGAAAAGATGCCAAGAGAAAGTAAATATAAGGCGGTATTTTCTACGCCTCCCATCCAATTCCTATCATTCTCTAAACTCAGCAATACCACGTGAATTTTTTATTGGACGTATATTGGCTTGAGCTTTATCGTTACCGGCGTAGTAGAGGATCCTTTTTTCAACCCTTATTCCACTCCACCGCCTCCATTCCGAAGAATTCCCCATTTAGCGGTTAACGTATGAGACAGTAACGATAGGCGAGCTTACGTCTTCGCCCTCGATTCCCGCAATCCCAAATTACTTTCCAAGAAGTAGCAAATTCCCTCCCAAACGCCTTAGCGATCCAATATACGTACAGCCCAAAACATCGATGCTTAGCTCTTCTCGCTTCGCTAACTCATCGAATCTCGCCAGACTGCCAATCCCACCGCACCACCACATTTTTTTCTACCATCGGAAGGGAATTTTAATAGCCGCTGATGACTCCCTCGTTACTGGAAATATCTCCATTCCGAGATGAAATCCCTCCCATCCGATACCAAACTTCCAAATCTCTTGGTCGAAATATAGCCCTTCCATTTGCTGGGTTTTCTTCACGCTGGCTATCGATTCGAACCAAGAGAGAAAGAGAGAGGAAGGAAATTTGGTATTTATTCTTGTGATGGACTCGTCGTCGAATTCCTTGCGTTCCTGCTCACCTTAGCAGTATACAACAAGGCGAAACGTTCAAATACTGGTTTCAATTGCACATCTGTCCGTGAAGTACACAGCCCGATGGCCATTTTGGACCTCAACCCCTCCAGCTTCAGTTCAACCTTAACATAGAGGTTTGAAACACTAAGAGCCGCATTTTGCGCATACCTCCGAGGCCAAAAATTTACAAAAAGGAAATAAGTGTAAGGAAACTGATTAACCGGCCTTCTAGGAATCACCTATTGCGAATTTCAATAGCAAAGTTGTCATCTTCAGTGGAAGAAGAACTAATCTTCTACCTCTGATGATCATAGTATTTGGTGGAAATGCTTATGGGAAAACTACATTTCCCTGATATTGGAACTGTAGTGCGACAAGTAATACTTTTGTCCTACTAAAGATGATTACTGAATTTATCCAAAATATTAACTTGGGCGTGAAATCTAGATGATTACTCATTAACTGTTATAATATCTATTTCTGTTATAATAGTCACCAATTCTAAACTATTCTAACGCCATAAATTCCTGAAGTGAGTTGGGATATCTCCTGAAGAGAACATAACTTCTTTTTAAGAAAACAATGTAACTTTCTTTCCGGTGAGACGGAGGAAATGTCAAATACTGTTTCACTAACTTTCAATCACCTACTATTTTAGTTAATCTAAGTGCATACATGCACTGCTTAGTGGAATGGAATGTTTTATAAAACTATGCACACAGTTAATTAGTCAACATTCACCACTACTTATCCGCCATGCTTCTTAACTAATCGTAAGATTAAGCATTTAACCTCTATTAATATGGTAGTTTAGTTAACCATTATTTTTACCTTTAGTTAAGGCTTTGCTATCGACTAAAATACGTTTATTAGTTAACTTGAAGATTAAAATTAAACTTCAAGCTAAGTATGCTGTAACACCAGGCCTTAGGGTTACATTCTTCCGTAAGTGGAGAATACGTCAAATAATGAAGGAATAATTAAAACTTTGTAACATCCACAATATGTTTCATTACGACCGATTTCGGCTTAGGTTATCATCATCAGGTCATATTTTTTTGCTTATTCTTTCAGAATGTCTTTCCACTAAGTCCGGCTAGAGAGAAAAAATTTTATGCATCAAATAATTTTCATTTTTTCAAAAAGGACTATTAGAAAATAGCAGAAATGAACGGCAATGTGCCACTAATCGAGACGTTGAAGCAGAATGGAAAGAAGTGAAGAAAGATTAAGAAAAAGAAACAGACATAGGTTGAGAAAAAGAGGAAGGAAGAAAAGTGAGGGAGAAAGAGAGAAATGGGGGGAAACTGAAAAAAATGGAGAGGAAGGGGATCGGAACTTCCAAAACAAAAGCACAGCAACGGGGATGGTATTGAGTGGTTTGAAATACGAGCGGGACTGATCTCTCTGTCTGGATCGCCCAAATAATGGAGCGGAGGACAAAAAAGGAGCAGAAACACAGAAAATGTATTGCGGAGATATTAGACGGAGAAAAAAGCGTATCGGCAGATAATGTACCTGATATTTTTACGACGACTTCTCTCGGGAGAATGAAAAACATTCCACGGAGGAGGTGCATACAATGGTGTGGAGATTATTTGGAAGTGATGAAAAAGCTCATCGGAGCAAAAGGATGCAAAAAATAAGGAATTAATCCAAACCGGAAGAGTTTGAAGTTGTACAAAATTCCTGAAAGGAATTCTTAAGAAAGACAGTTATCCCCACGTTTCGAATAAACCCTTTCGTCTCATATTAAAATTTGTTTCGCATCCAAAGACTTCAGGAAGATTCTTTCATTCTTCCTTATTTGGATGCAATGATTACAAATGCAAATAAAAATGTCACTGCGTTGTTAGGTAATCACTTTTCTGTTAGTAAATACCAAATCTTAAAAACTATTTTGTAAGTAATACTGACACGTGGTGTTAAGGCTATTTTAATTTGAATTGATTTTAAATATACATACACTATGCTGGTCATGGTTAAACATTATATTGTGAATTTTAGCTGTTTAAATAGTAAATTAGGGTAGTTCAGTGATGAACAGTGTATGAATGAATAAAAGGAGATATCGAGAGAATGAGAGGAAGAGGAGAAAGAAGACACAATATGTTGTGTGACTTAATGATGGTACGAATTTGAGAGGCATCACGGGTCCGAACAGCATACAGTGAACATTTCAGATGAAACCTGTCAGATGACATATTCACCAGGTTGAAGCGAATCTAAAATTCCAGTCTAACAAAAGCGTTAGCACAGCCGTTTGTGTCCTCTTATGCAAAGCAGGTAATCAGCTACCAAAAGAAATGTTTAAGTAATGCAGCAATGGATTAATCCCTTCGTACTCAAAAGAGTATCGCAGTATCTAATCTCGTTTTGATGAAGCCCAAGAGGCAACTTCGCTCTTAAAAACTGGGGTACGAAGGCCGAAGCAAGCAATATATCACTACTGGAGTTATGTATGATAAGCTTCTCACCTCTCCTTTCTCAAAGAGAAGGATGCACTGTTCCGTTAAGCCGTCGAACAGCAAACTCACCTGAAATAAAAAAGGGAAATTTATTATAGAATTTTTGTTAATACTAAAAAATTTAAATTATACTTCGATAATATTACCAGTAAACATACTTAAAATATCCATCGGGTTTTTCACTATTTCTACCATAAGCATATGTTTAAAACTTCAAAATATATTATCAATTATTTATCAATTCCTGAAATTATCTCCATTTTTCTCATTCGTTTTCACAAGAAAAAATTATTATTTAAAACGTACTAAAACATGTTATTATTGACAGCGCAAGTCAATAACTCGTTCTCAAAGATGGCCTTGAGTTTCTTTTAGCGTAAGCGAACAATATGGAAGGATCTCTACCGTATTTCTTCCTCATTAGATGAATTAACCAAAGAACGACTGAGCTAAATTTTATCTATGTTCAAAGGACAGTGGGATATGTCGAGCCCACATGGGTTTTGGCACGTTCCAGAACATAAATAATATATTATTTTATCATAGATTTTTATTAATTTTATTAATGCATCAATATAACTATTCTACACAATACAGAAAGTATACACAAGTATATAGTTGAAATATGAGATATCAGGGATTATATTTCTCTACAACTTGACCTAGCTCCAAGAGTAAATATTCTTTATTCTGGAATTATCAAACCCTAGTTCCACGTAAGGCAAAGGGGTTTGCTCAGTGAACCCAAATGGTATTCTTTTCTTTTCCACAAGTAAAAGTTAAGAAAAAATAATCAATAATTAAAAATGTTACTAGCAAAACATACCTGATGTTGTGTAAAATAACGAATATAGCAATACATTTTTTCGGAAATTATTATTTCGGAGAATTTTGGTTAAGAGACAAAATAATATACGAATGGGTAAATGGCTTCAGTTTGTCTCTCTAGGGTTAATGAAGAAATTAATTTCTCCTGATACTTTTGAATAATGATGGCAAGTGATCCTCGCGCGAAAAAATAACTCAAAATAGCTTTTTTACTTTTTTGAAAGTGAATTAATATAGGGGGTGCTTCTTGACTGACAAGCAGCAGTTCAATTTCGTCAAAGGTCCAAATTAATCCCTGCCTTCTCCCGCCGGAGACGGGACTCTTCAGCTGCTATCAATCTCTTCATTGGAGGATATCAATGGCCTCACTATGGAAACCGCCGAGTATCGCCAATAGACGACGCTTCAAAGATCAGACGCGCCCTTCATTTTGATGACGTCATATCCGGCAAAGGTCGATTGCAGCGCCACGGGGAAATTCGCCTTCACTTCCAACGACATTTTGCACCTCGTTTTATCGTAGATTGTTGAAGCAGCCGATGCGTGAACCTTGACGGTAATTCTATACATGTAGCCATACACCGAGAGAAGCTTTGAAAAGCGGTTTCATCCTAACCCGCCATAAAAATGTATACAGTCTTATGCAGTCTAATTTAAAATCAGTCCGTACGGCTTTTTAAGAAATAGGGAAACAGCAATTTTCGAGGAAAAATGTTGTGCATTAAGCAACTTAAATTTTCTAATGATATGGAAGGAATATATTTCATTACCTCACCTTAAGTTGTATTTAATTTTTTACAACATGGTTTATATTAATGCAGCTAATTTAGTGTTAAGTAGTTCAGCTCTAGAATACACAATATCAGAATGTCTCCTAAATGACCTAAAAAGCAATATATTTCCTTCGAATATAACTTTCTGATAATATTAATCTATTCTGATGATTATTCCCTACGTGAAATTCTAAAAGTGTGAAATGAATGCCAAAATAAGTACTTGTGAAAATTGACGAGTTAAGATAATTATCAATTGAAAAAAACAAAATTTAATTTGATAAACAGAAAATATCTTAAATAATTGGTTGATAATTTATTATTGGTAGTGATAATACATTTTAAATAAATAAATGTATTTAACGATAACGAATGAGTAGACAAAGCAACCGTTAAAATTCATTGAAATCTCTGAAAACAAGAAGAAGTAATTTGCTGTATCTTCAGAAATGTAGATGTTCGAAAAATACGCTCAATCGTTTAAAGCATTTATTTTACAGATAATTTGCGTCATATTCATCGAGACATATGAAAATATATCTTAATGAACTGCATAGTTACTGATTGTTGAATTACGTTGAAATCATAAACTTCTTCAGAAATCATATCAATATGGGAAGCGATGTGAAACTATCCTATGTAAAAAAAGAGTCGATTAAGGTTAGTTCTCTTAAGAGTAGCCCAAAAAAATTGGAATTTATAATTAAAACCGTTCCCTAAGAGGAAGAACTTAAATCAATTTAAAAGCATCTATAGAATTCACACTATGTTAATACTTTCATAAAACTTGTGTGTCTTATTAATCGGCTTCAAAAACACCGTAAAAGGATTGCTCGTCAATTACGGATGCAAGGCCTCTTTGAGCTACTTAACACACATTCCATTGCCGCATTTTCATGTCAAAGACCTTTCAGACCTTTACAAAGACTTAAGTCCTCAAATGTTAGAGCTGTGATAAAAATAGAACCAATTTTGACGCATGACGCATTCCAACTTTTTTGAATTCTTCAGAAGTATAAGATTTTAACCTAAATAACATATCTCATAAGTGTAATGAATAGATTATAATCTCCATTATGTAACACCGTTTATAGTGTAACTTCATGCACACGTTTTTATTTAAAAGATGCATACATATGATAAACTAGATATAGAAAACGTAGTCATAAACATGAGAGAATCCTGCATTAGTCTGCGGGGATTATTTAATACATTAACGCGAAAGGGTTTCAATATAGTTCAGACTCTAAAAGCCACATTTTATTGCACTAGTAAGTTCCCTTTCCGAATGCTATTTTAAGAATAATCCTCGAGAATCTATTGGATACATCTTGTCAATAAACTTTAAATTTGCTACCGCTGTAATAAATGAACTGAAGTTTAAGCGTATTGAGAAAATCAATTGAAAATATTTCAATAAATGTACACGAGTACTATTTAAAGAAATAAGGGAATGTGATGGTTAGTAGCGGTACAGGGGAGTGGAGAATTATGAATTACGAAAAAATATAGGGCGCACAAGCATTTCTGAACAATCGCCGAGCTAATGAAAGCAATTCATTTCTACGGAGCAATTCATTTCTACGGAACTATCCGTAAGTGGCCGTGTTTATAGGTTTTCTTGAATTTCGTTTCATGTAGCATATATCGCTTATACATACAACAAAATTGGGGTCCTATTTCAAAATTGGGGAACTTTAATTCCGCTAACTACAAGTCATAAAATACTTTTAAAAAATGAATCGTTAGGAGGTTATCACAAATTCTCTGATCTGCCAAATTTCAAGATTACATCCGCTCGTTTGCGTTCCATTTTCCAAAAAACAAATTTAACGTTTCCTTAGCGATGCTCGCTTCGCAGTCGTAACTCATGTATTTATCGCACGATGTTGCCCCAGATAGCGTCTTTGCCCACGCTGTAGCTTTTTTTCCACCGTTTGCCTCCTGTATATCGCTTGCTTCCTTCGCCCATGTGCCTCTCCCTTCCCATCGCGATTTCCCTCCTTTTCGTTTTATTAAATTATTTTTCCTCTCTCTTTGACACCTTTAATGCATTCCTTACTTTGTCCTTTCATTAATTTTTCTTCTGTTTGATGTCCTCTAATTTCCTTCTTTCTCACTTCTAACTTACGACCTACTTCTGTTATTTTCTACTTATTTCTTTTCCAAATCGTGAACTGATGATTGTTTCCTGTTGATTTGAATAATGAAAGAGAAAGTACTGCATTAAAAATGATAATTTTAATGAATTCCTTTCCAGTTTCCTTCCTAATCGTAAATTATCTTCTCTGCGAGTTTATGCATAATATAAAAGCAATAAAACTCTCGAAAGATCATTGAAACTTCCGAATGCTAATTAAATATTTATTTATGTATTTCATTTCGGTGAGAAACTTTCATTGGTGAATTATCACTCTATTCTTCACTGTGGGTTTTGGTTCATTTCCAGCAATACTGACCTTTGTAACATTTACCATGTATTCTAGAATTTAAGACTCACCCAAGTCTAGGATATGTAAAGTATATTTTAGATGGTATATAAGAAGTAAGTGTATATGAAGTAATTTATAAGTATATTCTAAATTTCAAGTTCAGGACATCCGATTTTCGGAAGCTTTAGAATCGTTAAAAATAGGTGCGTAAATATATCGTCTTACAGTAAAAGAGAAAGAAATGGATTATGAGTAGGCGATTCTCTAAGGGTCTATCCCATTTGAAACTAAATTCCTTCCGTTTGGAATCGGGAAAGTTAACATTCGGTCAAGTTCGTAGAATGTTGGTGTAATGCCTCCCACATTCTAGGTCACCACTTGGCAGCTTACAAAAGAAAAATCAAATGCATAGAATTATAGAGATTTGTAGGATCTTGAAAATGGAATCTAAAGCAGCGAAAAATAAAAAGTACTTAATATGATATCATTCATCAGAACAGGTACATTTCATATAATTATTAACGATGATCACGAGAATTATAAATTTAAATATGCTGATTGTCACAAGCTCTGTAGGCTTCATTATAACGCGATGTTATGAGCAAATATTTTCAAGGGAAATAACGAGGATGTTGGAAACCACACTGTTAAGTGTAGTTCAGAGGTTAGAATACTTGCTACTAGAAAAAGGGAGACCTGTGTTTGAGTCCCAGTCATGCCGCTATTTTTCATACCGGTGTCGTAGTGACATTAGGGGTTGACGTTATGAATAATCACACTTAGTTCAGTGGAACAACTTTTAATTATCCCCCTATTCAGAGGTTAGAATACTTGCTACTAGAAAAAGGGAGACCTGTGTTTGAGTCCCAGTCATGCCGCTATTTTTCATACCGGTTACTCCTTGGGATTCTGCCGCACAGCATTTCTGTACTAACTTACAAGGTTGTATTAAAACTTGTATTTCATTTAATATACTTGTGATTTCCTTTGAGGGGATTTCCTCATAACCTCGCTTGGTGAAAATGCTGTCTCAGTGAGGACTCCTTGGCGGTACTTTGCGCTACTAGGGTGGAGACTACTCGCCTCCTAGGTCAAGAAAATTTAGGTAACTTAAAGTTAAACAGAATGTTGTTAGAATGTTAAATGATCTATCAACGAACAGTATATTTAAACATTTTATTCAACAAAATACATCAGGGTAATTTCCAGAGAGAAAAGGATATGATAAAAGTTTAACGTCACCGGAACTCAAACGCGGGTCACCTGATTGCACGTTGGTTGCTCTATTCACTGAGCTATCCGGCTAGAGCACATAGACGAGACCTAGGTTCAAGTTGCGGTCTCGCCAGAAATTATCAGTTTAACCCAGGGAATTTTCCTAGGTACACTCATTTAACAGCTAAGTCACCTCCAATTCTTTTCCTTACATCAAGATAGATATGTTTATCTTACTTTAGCACTTCACCTTTAACCAAACTGCTATTACGACGTCCATCACTTCACTAAGTTATGCTGTTCAAAAAATCGCTAGAAAATAGCAAGAAATGAGGCAGAGAATCGATTTTCAGAAGGAGATCTGTGGAGCTCAATCCTGACAGCGACGACAAGATTGTAGAAGCCGAAGTGAATGAAGCCGCAGAAATCATGAAAGTCGATTTGACACCGCACGAAAACACTGTCGAGGTAAATTAGCAACGGCGCTCTCCTCAAATCGTGTTCTAATTTTAGTTTACACCTCCATTTCCATAGTAATCTGGTATTCATTCTTGTGAATGCTTGTAGTGGCGTCGAAACACTTGCGTTCGTGTGAACATCCGCACCAAGCACACCTCCAAGCCACCGCGTCCTATTCCAATTTCCATTTGCACGAAGCAGAGTTGAAATCGATTTATAAAGAATCGCTTACGAAAAAATAACCTAATTTTAGATGGAGTTTTACTTCAAAACCCTCAAGAAGGATTCGCGAAAGGACGCAAATATGTCTATTTCCTTAGCTGAAATTTGCTCGACTTCCTAGCGGTAGTTGAGAAACATTTTCCATTACGTTTTCTTGAAGGATATTCCAAATACAACCAGTAAGATTCGTTTTCGAGCAACGTAAGAAAAATGTATTACTCTTATCTAAACATAAGAAGATGCGATCGGCAAATAACGGAAATCCTTATGATTGAATTTATTAAAAGATTTCTGCTACTTTCGAGTATAATCTTTGCATATCATTCCTATAAACAACAAAGGAAATCGAATGTTATGGCATAAAAATGTGATATGTTTCTAGATAGAAGGTCGAAATTTATGGTTCTAGACTATTCTGTTACTCTTGGAATATATATCACGTAATTAGTAAACAATACGATTCCTATCATAACCATAAAGGTGTGTAAAACGACATACAATTTACGAGTTGAATAATTTACGCCTTCACGAAGTGCTACTTATTATTAAGACAAAGTTGGTCAACTGAATTGACTTTAGTATACTCCAAGTACAGTTTATTTTCGAATAATTAAATAATTCATCGTTTCGGCGAATACGATGAATTTTGATTGATTCGATGGAGATAATCAAAGAAAAAAGAAGAATTACAGCGAATAGTCCTCAAAATTTTAGATGGAACTTTTAACCAATTCATCATTTTACCTTACTGCGTTAAAAAGCAGTTTCACAAAGTAACGGCTGCATCGAAAGTATATAAAAGGAAAATTATCCTTATAGGTTATTGAAGCCATTAAATCATATTATTGTTACAATTACAACGATTTGAATTTATACAACACGCTATGCGACTGCAGCCCGATGGTTGGTCATGTGACCTAATATTGGACCTCTCGGTGGAAGCGGCCTTCCGGAGAGGAAGGATTCCTCACCCTTGGCTCAGAACAAAGAAGTCAAAAATAACTTCCAGTGATTCACTTTATAGAAAGAAAACATTTTTTCTCAATACAATTTTCGCAATATTCGATTTAACACTACAACAAATACAAATAAAATTAATGGTATAAAGCGATACTTGGTGAAATTTCACAATCAAACAGTATTTAATGACAAATTTTGTACAAAAGCAACAAAATTAATTATAATTTTACGGATGTTGTACAAGTTTTGTCATTACATACTGTTTAAGTACAAATAAGTTTGACAAAACTACCAGAAAAAATATCCAAGCCTCTGATTCCCGCAACCATTCACGAATGCTCTCACAACAAATAATTCGTCAATTTCAAGAGGTTAATTTTCTCAAATTAATGGAAGGAAACCATCAAAGTTTTCCCTGTGGGAGTTGAGAAACGCTTAGGGCAGAATGTGTGCCATTGACGTCAACAATATTTCGGCCATTCGTCGTAAACGATTCCTCCAACGTTCCACTGCGCATTAAGAACTGCTGCGTAAACGTCTTTCGCTGCACTTGGGAAAATTAGCGGCCTCCTAATCAAACCAACTATAACTTTCCCTCTCCTCTTTGCCCTCCGATCCTCTCTCATCATGTATGTACTTACACCTCTTCCTCCCCGTTTCCCTTTCACTGATGACCTTCCCGTCATCCTCTTCTCTCAATCGGTTCCTTTGATGATTTGCCCGCATCGTTTAAGAGAAGGACTTGCCCACATCCTGTGTATCGCAGACTCCCTTCGACAAACACACCCCTCTCACTATATCTTCAACAACCCTCTCTCCCTTTTAATAATATCCTCAACATTTCCTCCCGTCTGTTTCCTCTCCGACGTTTTCAGCCCTTTTTTGTCCCAAGGGTCTCCCACTTCATTTATTTCCCTTTTTTCCGCTCAAAGATATTGTTTTCATTTCTTTCTGTGATAAGCGCCCATTTCCACATCCATCCACTCGCCATCCATTCTTCTCCCGCCTTCAGAGGACAGTTGGAATGATTCACGCGTATATATGAGGACCAGTACCGTCTGTTTGATCGTAGTCGTGGTCTTATCTACTAGTAACTGCGTGCGCGCGAGTTACAGCGGAAATCCGAGTATAGTGACGTCATTTGCAACGTTCAGCATATTATCAGAGCCGCACAAATGGCCGTAGATGAAATTGAATTTACAACTGATCCGCATCAGTGAAAATGAACATAAATTATGCCTGCACAACACTGTCACTTAAATATAACTGCATTAAATGATACCGAGAGATATTGACATCCTTTGCTATCAGATTTTCACGTAGCTGTGTTTTTAATAATCATAACCTGGAATGATTAAAAACACAACTTATATATACAAACGTAAAAACATCAACGTGAAAATTTGTTTTTCGGAAATGCGGATTCACGAGATGAACTGTTTCCAAAATTTCGTACTGTAAAATTAAAGTCAGAACGGCTTTGAAACAGAGGTTCCTCGACTTACGAACGTTTCGTTCCTTTCCGAATTTCGCTAACGTAAACAGTTAGAATCCCAAAACCCAGCTTCCCTAATATCTTTTCGTTTTTTCGTTTAGTATCTCGAAATTGAGTTCTTATCTAGAGTTCCGAATCTAGGGCGAGGAAAAAGTTCGTGAATCGATATTTCGTTTTTAGAACACTTTGTAAGTTGAGGAATTTACCACTCTACACTGTGACTCCTTAATTCAGCAGATACTGAACTGGCAGAGAATTGCATCAAGATTCAAAATCTATTTGCAACTGGTTTCTTCGTAAATCATTGTTTTCTGCATTGATAGAAAGAACAAATTTAAGTTTGTTTATATTATATTTCTCCCAAATTTGGCACATACTTTCACCGTAATTTCTCTCAGAAAAATACATCACCGTTGAGAGCATCGATAAACCTGTTCTGATTCCAACGTGTGTGAGGGTTGAAGGACCTCATTCAGTTCAAAACGAATAACTCGACTTAAAACTCCACTTACGAAATGAATAACTCATCGAAAATTACATCTTTCGAGTGCGTGATCAAAGCCTTTCCACTACCGAGAGGAGTAAATCTCTCTATTTAACAAACCTATATTTATCTAGTCGGCTTAAATGGAAGGAAAAAGGATTGAGTTCGATGTACACTTAATTATAAGCATAAATAGAAAACATAATTACAGTCGATTTAAATATTAAAGAACCGTCAAGTTTGGCATCTATTTGGCTGATTTATAGCAGTCTCAGGATCTTCCTCCAGCGTAAGAGACAATAAATAAAACGGAAATTGGGCAAGATCCCTCGCTTAATTAAAACGGAGGGAGCGGCTCGTAACTCATCGTCAATTTCATCATCCTAAATCGCCGCCGTCATAGTATTACGCAAATAAAAGTGAGCAGAATGCGCGGGGATAACGAAACGGTCAACAATTCCGAATTGATGTACCGATTAGCCGCGCTTTAAGAGAACCGGTTGTTAATTAACTTGAAGGACTCCGCTACCCCCATATTTCCATCTTCCCAATTTCGCGGGGGCTTCGAGTAGGCGGCGGGAAGGACATTTGCTTCTCTTTAGCTCATCACTTGTTGCCAACTCCGATAGGATGGGAATTCGCCCGAGCGGAACCATAACCTTACCTATCGCACTCGGATTCCCTGAAACTTTGATGCATGCACTTCTGCACTCGGCGTCAAAATTGGGACGAGCGGACCTAATCCGACGAGTGATAAATGTCACAGCCGTTTGATTCAGAGACACGTAATTGGTGTAAATTGAAATGTGGCGTATGACGACTATGTGGAAAGTATCCTCTTCTCTTGGACAGCATTTAATTTTTCCGCTCCGTGGAAGCGACCAGGACGGAAATAAACATTCATTCCTTCGCTAGAGAGCAACGTATAGCTGCGGGTAGCGTGATGTATCGGCCCAACTGTCTGCTGCAGCACATGGAAGTCATGCGCGTTATCCCGGTCGCAAACAGAGCAAAGGTAATTGCAGTGTGATGGAATGAAATCACGTAAGAGCGAATCTCGAATCGTGAAATCCAGACTCCCACGTAAGCGGAATTTCGCCTCCAAAGCTTATCGAATTCTCGTTTCTTTGCTAAGAGCAGCGTCGCTTTATTGGTATCATTTTTTGAGGGAATTTTGCGAAATAAATAACCTCTTTCTAATGTCTGTTATTCTGTGACTTTAAAAATTCCGTAAAATTAAAAGTGAATTCCGGTAATTAGCGTCTCACAAAATCTTATGATTTCGCCAAAATTTTTCAAAGATATTTCTCGAAGATCTGTTACTGATTGACGGGATTACTTTGAAATTTATTCTCTCATCTGGATGTGAAATTTCCGGACTTCCGAAAATTTCCGGACGGCAGAGTGTAAGATACTGTAATTAAGAAATAATTGAAATAATTCGACATTGCCTAGTGTATATTGTAAGCATGCAAAACATACCCATTCTATTAAAATCCCCTTGCTTTGTCAAAAGGGAAGATTATTTTTCAGGAAAAGAACGTGTTAATTGTATGGAATTTATGTTCGAAAGCCATCATGCTAACTTTCAGAAAATTGATAACAATATTTGGAAACTATTTTCAAATAGGTATACTGATAACAATGGACGAATTGACGGATCCTGCGCAGCAACTCTAGAAATTATTTCTTCTTTGGAAAATCAAGGACCTGTGCAATTTGTAGATTTACAACACAACAGATAGTAAATCTGTCTAATGAGACCATCCACTAGACCGTCCGAAACAGGTCACATTATAAGATTATAAGATGCTAAGAAAGTTTTCATTAATTAAAGACATTATTAAATACTCCATCATTAATTTGACATTAATGATTAATATTAATAATTTAATTATAATTGCTAAAAAAATATAATATTAAAATTTTGTTTAGAATATAAAAAAAGTGGAAAGAGATAAGGAAGTTGAAATTTTCCGAAACAGTATAACAGACAACATGTTAGATCAGTTTTAGGAAAGGGAATTACATTTTTTTATGTTTTAATAAATCCGTATGTTGCTATTTTAACTTGGCACATTTTAAATGTTTTCCTTCTCAACTTAACGTGGATTGGAAGTTGAATCCTTTCCGAAAAATATCGAATGGAACAGTTTTTGGTGTTAACTTGTCTTTGTAAAGGAATAGGGAAAGTAGAAACAAATGAAACAAATCGAATAACAAAGCACGGAAGAGCCGTGCGGCTACATTGCAAGGAATAATAGATGTGAAAAATAGCGACATGACTGGGACTCGAACCTATATCTCCCACTTTCCGAGCAGGTACTCTAGTTAATAGGGAGGTAAAACT
The DNA here is from genome assembly GCA_000376725.2 of Ladona fulva. Taxonomy (NCBI): domain Eukaryota; kingdom Metazoa; phylum Arthropoda; class Insecta; order Odonata; family Libellulidae; genus Ladona; species Ladona fulva. Next base: position 463,729 of record KZ308232.1, on the reverse strand, counting down.
AGTGGATATTTCCCTATATATGTGTTCACTGATCGCAATAGAAAGGTAGTCACTATATGCAAAAGATATTATATGTACCTAATTCATACTCATTTGGGGGGGGCATCAAAAATTGGTTACTATAGGGATGAGGTCACATTGCCAGGTTCTGATGATATCAGTAGATCGCCTTATTATTGATATTCATTGTACACCTGAGTCATGATCAATGCTGTTTCTCTCATTCTTGGGATTATCATTTGCTTCCGTTATTCGTGAAATATTCCACAACACCACTGATCGGCGTGATTCTTCCTCACACACACATGAAGTTAATCCAATTGCATGAAGTCAAAGCAAATTCCGCAACCGTAAGAATCGCAGATTACTCGACAGAAACGCATATCGGCCGATTGGTAAATACAAGTGGGCCCGATGCGGAATAGACAAACCAAATGTTACTGCGATCCAATTAGCGACCGTCGGATGCAGCAATAAATCATTTCCTCCGCTTCTCACTTGTTTCGGCCGAGTGACGAATTTCGACGGCAGAGTGCGTAGTGCTTCTAATTTAATTTCGATGGTCTCGTGCAGAGGGTGCGCACGTCATCGGCTCAATTCGAATCGCAGTGCGATGGACAGCATTCCTCAAATCCCTTTTCTTTCCCGCTGACCCACATTCCGAATTTAATTTGATCCGAGAGAAAACCAAGGGACAATCTTATCAGGTCGTTTTGATCCCTTGGAACACTACAGAGTGGACTCCTGGTTCTTTTTTTCTGCTGGTCAGTGTCGGCAACAGGGCGGATTTTTTTTAATCCTCCAAGTGGTAGAAAAGGGAAATGCTTAGCGAGACAGTGGAAAATGAAGCTGAAGGACTCCTCTATAGTTGCAGATGATATATTTGCATTCTCTCGCATCAAAGTTTAAGGAATTTCATACGATATAATGTTCCACATATTTAAATGCCTAACTCCCAAGATGTTAATACACTGGTAATAAATAACCATAAAAAGTTTCGTTTATAATACTTCATCTCATGAACATACATTCGCATGACGGGCGATTTCTTGGCAAAATGTTACTTGGAATAGTTATTTAATGGCCACATTTGTTAGAAAAATAAAAGTAAATTCTTATTTATTTCTCTAATAATTTGGCATAAGTTGATAGTATCAATAGTATCATTCTGCAGCAATTCATTCTTGAATAAATAGGTCGGTAACGGTACATGAAGCAATAAAAGCATAGAAATATGTACATAATATTTATGAGAAGAAAATGCATGTATACTATACATGAATTATACGAAAACATCAAAAAGTGATACAAAATATACAAGAAGTAGGAGTATAAATATATCAGCATTGAAGACGAAGCGGAGTTAAGGACATGAGGTTTCCCAATACCAAGGAAAACAATAATTTTCACAGTTAAGCAATAACATAGGGGAAATTGACAGTGTATAATGACGAAAGTGATTTACTGTAATACTATAAATAATGATTTCTCGTTTTCAATTTTTATGGAAAAATTTTTAATATTATCGATGATAACACGCTTTAAGTATGAATATTAATATTAAAAATATAATCTAACTAGTGTATGAATATCTGTTATGATTTATTTTTATCATTATACTGATATAAACTGGTATTATATTGTTAAAAAAACTAATTCATTCTTATTGATTTAACAAAAATTAAGGATGAATAAATCTTTGAAAAATACTACAATTCGAAAGATTAATAGTGTGTGTTACAATTTGACCCTCTGGTCAGATGGCAATCTAAGGAATTATGGTATAAGGATGTAATCATTCAGAGAGATAGCACATTTGCAAGGCATTCTATTAAAATAACTGCTGAAAGGTTACTTGAGATCAAAAGGAATTTCTTTTGAAACTTCAGCTTTCTGGAGAAGAAAATTAAGATAAATGAAGGTAGCTTTAGTAGTACAAGTCTGGCTAAAATTTCATTCCAAGTGCGAAATCGAAAATCGCCGAGGACGGAGGAAACTTTATTTTCAAGGAATTGAAGAGGCTCGGCGGAAATACACGTGTTTTAAGCACAATATAGATAACGGAGCCTAATTTAATGAAATCTTCGCGTACGATCATTAACACACAACATCTGAACGTGAGCTCGCATGCATTACTTCAACCCGCAGCGGTTAATTTAAATTAAAAGCTAAGATTTCAAGAAAGTAATTTGCATTTAAAGGACTGCGTGGAGTGTGCTTGTACACTCTTTTATATTGCTTAAAGAGGAGCGGAGTTAAGTGAAATGAAGACAACCGTTTATTAAGAAGGCGAAGGAGTATTTCGCCGTCTGTAAAGGTCACTTCCCACCGTCCAAATGACCCTCCACATCCTTCGACGCACGGCTGCCACGCTCTTGCACGTGGTAGTGGGCCATTTTAATCACCTACATTTATCCTCAACCCGTACCTTTTACCTCTTTGGTTCTTTAAAAAGAACGCCATGTCTGACCAAGCTTTCTTTCTCTTTCTCTTGACTTCTCTCACTTCGTTTCCTAATTTCCTTTCTTCATTCTCTACCTTTGATAGATCTTTTGAAATGCGGACTTCATTCCGTGGATTAAAACGTTCGTTCTAAGAATATCATAATTATGGCATTAATTAAAGATCCTTATATTTATGAAAGCAAATACTACACTCCAAACTTATGCAGTCTTTACTTATGAATATTCTGACTCACGCGGTTGGTTCCACAAGGGAATAAAATTTCTAAAACCGTCTAATTGAAAGGAATTCCAATTTTGCGCATTAACGTTTATAAATAAATAAAAGATTGAATAGAAAAACTCTTGTCCATTTAAATTTAGCATAATATTTAAAAATTACTTTTCGATACGTTAAAGGTTTAAAATCGTTCAATTGGCTGATTTGAGAAAATTTTGCCAAAAATGTCCTCTAAGTTTTGAACCGAATATTACAGCGGAATTTTAATTTCTATGAAATCAGAGCTTTGAAGAAAAAAGTTTATATTCGGAAGTTAATAGCTTTTGATTACGTTTTCATGTAAGAGCTCTTCATTGGCGCTTAAATTACGTCGGAATATTCCGCATAATAAATTCCTAGGGATGTTTAGTAAATTACAGATATTCAAAGTATTTATGAAAAGAGTATTACACCAGAACCATCTAAAGGAATACCTCAATATGGGAGAATATTTTCTCTAGAATCATATTTCGTACACTAAAATCAATCACGGGGAAATTCTACTAATCTATCTAGAGTCTTAGCAATACAAAAAATTCTCCAGGTGATATATTTTCGATAATAATTTCCAAATGCTGAACAAAAGAGGCGATTACATTAGCAATTGTATTAGGCAAAGTAGACAATAGGCATTGCTCTCTTCATGATGTAACGAAAATCTACAAGACCTTAAACAAATAATTATACAACAAACCTTAAACTAGCATTAATTTAAAATATTATGTTATACTAAGTTTAACACACAGGCATTGCTTGAAAGATGGCTTGCAAGGTATAATGTATTTATATATATATATATATATATATATACATA
>KZ308232.1:447030-460148 GCA_000376725.2 Ladona fulva | reverse complement strand
AGAGCAACCTTCTACAATTAAATAATAATTATTTTAATAATTATATTTATACACCTATTTGCACATGTAGTTGTAGAATAAGAGCCGTAGAAATGCCTTGTCTTTTTAAAGCTCTTTCTTGTTTATGATAACCAACTTTCGAAATGCGCAATTGTGGCATTTGCTTAGTGAATTCGTGGAAAATGCTGGGAATGCTCGATTTTCAGCTCCAAACATTTCATGATTGAAATTTTTAAGTTTTTCGTCCTTCAGCTCTTTAACGCATCAAATCAATGAATGAGTGAGCTCTCAACGCAATTACCAATAATTTAATTTTATGTAAATTTAATCCGGAAATTTTATGAATATTAAAAACCAGAACCAATTGAGCGGATAATACGTATCACGATATTTGTCTTTTGACATATTGGAAATGCTGCATTTTAACTGATTGCGATGCAATTATTTTTCATTACCAACCAACCGGGGAAAAAATTCTCAAAAATCACATCAAAGTTTTAATAAACCACTATTTGATATTTGAATTCGCTAAATGTGGCTGATCAATTTGAGAAATATCTGTTACCATACTTTGTTCTCTATTAGCTCTGCTACGTAAGCATAGGTGCTCGTCAGAGAGACAATATGGAGTGCATTCAAGCAGTAGAATTCATGAGAACGAACTCACAGCTTTCAATACACATATCAATTGTATCCGTAACCCGTAAACAAATAATACCTTAACGGAACAGAGGGTGCTAAGGATTTCGCTTTCGTTATCTTTGTTGATTTTCAAGTTCCACATTTTGTGTGTTTACTTTTCTTCGTGTAAAGGCTCATAGAGAAATGAATGGAAATAATAGAAAGGAATGTAAGAAAGAAAAAAGGAAGAGGTTGAATCGAAAATCATAGGTGTGTTGGAAGTCACATACACAATGGCTCGTTCAAAACATATCCTTCGAAGAGAGAAAACAACAAGGGGATCACTTTCCAAAATGAAACGTTTATTTACTCCTCGCATCGTAACGGGGATCATAGACGAAACAACTCAAGCTTTCGCGCGAACGACATTCTTCGAAGAGGAAAATATTTCGTGCTTCGAGGAAGGTTTGCGCTCATAGAAAATGTTCAAAAAAATCTTCAAAAGGTCAAATTTATATCGATTCGTTTTTTGATCATTATTATAAGCATTGTAATTTTTATTTAAAAATTGTCTTGTGACAATTTACAAAACTACATAGAGACAAGACGCTTTCAGGTGGATAGAATACCAGTGCAGTGTTGCAATAAAGGTAGGATCAAAAAATATTTTGGCTGAAGGAACTAAACTGAGCGGAAAATTGTTTCATTTTCGTTTTATTTCCGCTGGAGCGAAAACCGGACGAAAAATTAGATAAACAATTTATATTTGCGGGATTAGACATGAAATATTTTACGTAATTTCCAGATGAACTCTTTAAGGATCTACAAATCTTTAGCCAAGTGGGCAACACGTTCGACTTCAGTGAAAGCGGTCCCGGGTTCGATTCCCGGTGGGGGCTTACGTGCGAAATGACCTAAGTTGTCGAAGCACTTTTAATAATACTACTACTACTGGCAATATTCCCCTTCGGCCTTCGGAAAGCCATGTGAGCAACACTTTTGACTTCGATGAAAGCGGTCCCAGGTTCGATTCCCGGTGGGCTTTACATGCATTTTCATGTATCCCAAATACATTTAACTACGTAGTATTAACAATTAATTCCCTGGGGGTCTGTAAACTATATTCATTTAGATAAATCCGTATGAACTCAACAATCTGGTATGGTATTTTATTTAAATTTTCAACCACAAAATTCAGCATGACACGAAATATAGAGAATGAGTAAATGTATTAACCTTTAATTCCATAAATCGCATTATCACGTTCTTGCGATTTAATTGGTCACTTCGCTGCATTGAAAATATCCATTGAAATATATTATATTGCTATTACAAAGGTTGAAAGTTCGCATGTAAACTGAATATTTGAAAATCTTCACTCACACTTTGATTACTGAAAAGATAAAAAATATTCGCAGTCATCCATCACTGTCTTTTGAAGTACACAGTAAAAGCTAAATCAGAGACAGACAGACAATTCAAAAATGATATGAAGAGAGGGCAAACTGTGCGCAAAATATCGAAATTACAAATTTGGTATAAATTAATTCATTGATATTTCTTTTAAATATCTGAAATTCATATTAGCCATTACGATTAATATCAATAGATGTCGAGCTATTATTAAATTTTTCACAGATTCTATTGATAAGTAATTAAGGTCAATGAGAGCAATCAAAAATTAAATTTCACGCAAGCTCTCGTTACACAAAAACGAAATTTGAATTTAGAGCAATATTAGTAATATTATATTAATGATTTTCTAAATTCTAGTTATCAGCTGATTTCGAAATTGTGTCATTCCTAAGAAATGTTAGTATCATTATCGCGGTTTTAAATTAGTGAGTTACCTAAGACTTCTAAACCTGAAGAAAGTGTTAGGTATGACTTAAATATGGTTTGGCGTTCAAACGGAAACTCTTGCGATTATCTGAGTTGCAGATTTTATTAGGTAGCATTTTAGTATTGATTCTTTTATAATGTTAAACTGGTAATTTCAAAAATAGTGGTACTTCGACTTTCGAAGTGCTCTACATTTTTTCCTTCCTACATTTTGACCTCTAGATAATAAATTTCAAGAAACGAACCGAAAAAATCGACGATGTCTTTGGGGCAAATGACCCTAGCTATCGAGGACCCTAGCATAGAGTACCAATGAAACCAATTCATCTAGATATAATAGTAGTCTGGGTTTCAAGATACAATTTTTTGGGTTACGAACTTCAAACTGGAATTGAAGTGAACTGGAAACCGTAATAGAAATTAAGCTCGTAATTCGAGTTATGGGTAATGGTATGTATCACTGTTTAAAATTTTGAAGATACAGTGATAATGAACCAAATATCAATCAATAAACTGATTCTTGCTTAGAGAAGGCTTAAGACAATCTAGGTGTCCACGGCAGACTCCACGGAAAACTTTGAAAATGTATATATTATGAAGATATATGTCGTATCAATGATAGAATTCTCATACCGGGACTAAAATAGTTGATCACCGGTAGTTTTAAAAAGAATCACACTTTCCAAGTGTCAACAGATTGATTCAAAACACTACCCAAGGAATTAAGACACTTCTCCCGTTGACTCCATCGGTCATCGTTTGATCATTGTCCAGATCGTGACGTAAATATTAAGCTATGGATTATTATTTGTACACCTTATTGAGACAACTCACAATTTAAATGATTTATAAGACTTCGCTGTAGATCATTTGATATTTTTTTCAGGGTTAAGCTACGACATCGAACCGGAAGAGAAGCAAAAAACAAAACTAAAACGGGAAACCGCATCGAAAACCGGAACGAAGAAGAAAAGAGAACCGGAAACCGAACCAAAAAGCGTTATTTATTCCCCTTTAATTTGTGGCTCCTAACAATTCGCATTTAACTTAAGTATAATATTTGTACTGATCGTGTACAAATTACTTTTAACTAATTCTATGTTATATTCTCATACGATATACAGTGTGAAGTAAAATAGTGAAGTGGTGAAGTAATGCATAGAAAAAGCAAGAAGTGTTAAGACAGATTTTCAGAAAAGTATTCTAATACAATGGCTGGAGCGGAAAGGAACGGATCGAATCGTTTCGCCGCACGCACCTGAATCGAAACCGGAAACGAACGGAAATTTGGTTTTATCGTTTAACCGAAGCGAAAATCGCAACAAAAAATATCACGGTTCGATGCCGTGGGAAAAAGTTTAACAAAAGCTTCACCCATAATCCACACATTAACTTAAAATCACTACCTAAGAATTGGTAGCAACTGAAAGCGTTTAAAAATCGTACTTAAATCCAAACAAAGGAACATCGACGAGGATTGAAATTTCGGGGAGAAAAGTAATCCATAAGTTAAGTAAAAAATCAAAATATTTCGAAAGATTTTTATGGCGCTTTTTCGAGAGAGAATGAAATGAATAGATCAGAAATTAATTCCATTGAAGGGATATAAAAGCTTATTGATTTGGAGCGGTTATCTACGCAGATGGGCACGATATAATTATTTCTATGATCATTTTTATTTCGAAGCAGTCCATTTCGAGAACCGGGGAGTTTTTATTGAGTGAATTCAGGAGCGAGTATATTGGTCGGACGGTATTCCAGAAAAATGAAAGATTTGATGAACTGCGAACAGCGTGTATTTGCAGAAGAGGTATTACGTAGGAGATGTGATACTGAGAAATTCATGTAAGTTAAGAAGTCTAAAATATCACGTAGCAAGTATCAATGATACAATTAATTGTATTTATCTCGCAATGACTATTTTGTTCGAACTATGTACATGAAAACTGTTTAGGTTATTTATATTAAAATAAAGATAAATAGAATAGATTATAATGAGAATTAGATAAAGAAGATAAGATTATTTTAAAGACAAATCGTGTGGAAAATGCGAAGTCCAGTGTTTCTCATTTAATTACTGCATTTTGACGGCATACAGCAATCTACACTCCTAAATACGCGGGATAGTTAAGAAAATTGAATATTTTGTCAACGAGGGAAAATTTCTACTAAGATATATACTCATATTTAGCGTGAAGTGATGTAAACGAAAAAAGATGTGTATAGTACGTATGTCATTAATTCATATGGCATGAGAATATAGCAGTTTTTATGGAACTGATGTCATTCTAACTTGATAGGCTTAGCAAAACTGTAACTAATATACATTCACGACTTCTTAAGCTGAAATAGGGGTTAATATAGACATCAGTAAAATTCCTTTAATGTATAAATATGTTATATCAATTCTACGGTTAATTTTCAATCGTCTGCGGATAAATGTGATAATATATAAACTGCTTGCAAAGCTCAATTCAGTTTTCAAAACTTATTATTTAACAGACTAACTGGTGCTTGCAGAGGACATTAAAACGTGTGTTTTGATAAATGTTAGACATAAATAACGGACGTTAATTTGGCATTTTTTTGTGCTTGGATTTTTTCACCCCAGCATTATTCTATAATGCATTTTAATGCGTAAAATTCAACGCAAAGAAGTTCCATAACTAGGCTGGTAGGTCATTGGTATATCCATTTATAATTTATAGTATATGAATGAGACGTTACCACCTCTTGATAAGCCAATCGCAGGAGGAGTTTCATAGCAGCAGTAATGATAAACCCACGGGCAGCCTTTTCGTTAGAGGTCAGCGATTTGAGTTAAGGCGACAAAAATGAAAAAAAAAAAAAAAATTTTCAAGTTAGGTTAACGGGCCAATTTCAGACAATTTAAATGCTCTATTTAAGTTTCCTCCCTTACAGTTCCGAACGAAATACATTTAACTCTATATTGCAGTCTCCAGAGAAGTTTAATGGAATAGCTTCACGCCGCCGAAGGCAAATTCCATTTTAATTCGATATATTCGAATCCCAGGCATGTGCTTATTCGGCCTTAACGCGAGAGAAGTGCATTAAATATCCCATTTCCAGAGCCCTCCCTCATATAACTAAGTGTACGTGAGTAATTCTCTAGGATACATATATCCTCTTCCCCGAGGAAAAGATCTCGGAATGAATAGCTTTCTGATCTTTTTCTTCGGCCCTTCTCAAAGGCAATCGATGTTAAATTAGGGGAAAGAAGCCTCACTTCTTCTATCGCAGGATCCGCTTTAGCAAAATTTCAAGTAGTACTCCACCAGAGGCCATCGTGAGCTGATGAAAGCCTCGACTACTGCATTGGAGGAAAAAAAACGAGATTTCCGAAAGATTACGTCGAGCCAATTGTGCGTCGCAGTTCCACTGACCCATTTCGGCACCTTTCCTATCGCAACACCTGCAAGGCGATGCATTGTATACAACCGCTGTTTAGGGCAGCATTAAAAGGGCGGGCGAGCATTGAAAACAATTCCACTTTAGCGTCAGAAAGTTTGCGGAGTCACTTCCGAACAGAAAGCTAGACAAGTTCGCAGCGTGGGGAAAGTAGAATGAAAACTTAATGTAGCGGATTACAGCGGGCGGGATAAAAGAAGGCCGGAGGTGAGTAAATAAAAAACAATTTTCTCCTCCGAAAAGTTAACACATCAACGGAAGTTAACATTGCCCTCCCCGCCTCCTTAACAACTGAGAATTAAATGAAAACTACAGAAATAGAAAAAGGGAATACGGAACGTCGAGAGGGAATGAATAGCTTATCTGCTTGGGCAAACGGTAAATGATGCAGCTGTATTATGACCAGAGCAACCTTCTACACCTGTAGCTCAATGATGGATATTGTTTATTATCAGGCAGGGATAACACAAAACATTAAAGAAATCATTACTGCAAAAATAACCGTAATTTTCGCCATGGTAGACTACTCACATAAACCGATATCTTCGGTTTCTTTATTTTAAAATATTATTTCGTAATCTCTTGAAATAGGCAAGCATTACATTTTCAAGGAGTATGTAAATTCTGATGATAGGAAGTAGTAGAACTCAGTATGACTTTCAAAACACTTTTTTCGTAGATTAAATTGAATGTCATAAGTGATCAACGGAAATCATTGAGAGTTTCCCTAAAATATATGTATTAATGTAAACTCAACTGAATCTCGATATCCCGAAGAGGTGGGTAAAAGTAAAATCTGAAAAAAAATATTGCAGAATAAAAAAATATTTGAGAAAATATATTACAGAATATATTTTAAAACCTTACTTCATATCATGTAAACAAAAACAAATGCATTAATAAGGACATACATTTTATTCCAGAATGTTTTTCAGAGAGAGATCCATAAAATGGAGGCAATAAACCTAGATTGACTAGGTTAGAATGTGCTGAAATTAGATTTCAGGATTAAGATTGAAAGGCGATACGTTTTGTGAAGAATTACTGAGATGAATCAGTGAGCGTTACTCAGATTCTTCAGGACGCAAGATGGGAATATTTAGAAGATAGAAGATTTAATCATAGGATAAATTTACTAAATAAATTCAGAGAAAGCATGTTCACTGATGATGTAGTCGATATATAATCCATGTGACATAGGTTCTGATACTGCAAGAAAGATCAGGGGAATAGGTGCTAGAACGATTCGATTCAAGAGTCGATTATTTCTGCGAACGATATGCGAAAGTAGTAGAATAGGAATGCATGCACCACCTGCCACGCCGAAAGGCGGCTTGCGCGGTACTTACATAGACATAGACAGGAAAATAGTGGTATAATTATGGATAGAGGGAAAGAACTGCATTTATTACGAGACTAGATAAGTGTACGGTAAATTTCTAGCAACAATTCCTCAATAACGTTATTGAATAGGGGACAGAGGGAAACAATGAAGCGAACATCAGGTTACCCGCAACCCAGATTATCAGTCCCGGATAATCGAGGGTATACTTTACTGGAAATATTATCGTTTTAACGAAGGGGGAATGTGATGAAGGGAATCAAACGCAGAGAAAATGTAGAGAGTGGAAGAGGAGAAAGAAGTGGAGATAAAGGAGTGATAAACGAGATTGGACGGAGAGAAAGAAAGAGGGTCGACAGACTGGGGTTGGAAACGGAGGGAGTATTTGGAAAAGGAAAAGATTCGAAGAGGGTATAAAACGGTTGCGCGGAGTGAGGTCGAATGAAGAGGGATTGAAATGGGCGGTTTAAGGGAGGGACGTTGAAAAGGAAGCGAAGAATGATGGAAGGACATTATTTGAAAGAGAGAAAGAAACGGTGACCCAGTGGGGAGAGGTGAATGGGAATGTGAAGGGGTGCTGACAAGTGAAGGGGAGGAAAAAGCAGTGCTGCGATTGGGGAGTGAGGATGAAAAAATAAGCAGGAAAGAGGAAATGCTGAGAATGAGAATGGAAGAGGGGAAACATCAGTTTGGAATGCTCGGAACAAAACTAAGGTTGCAGCATTTAAAAAAATTCTTCGGCAGCTGAGGATATCTTACACACATGAACCTCCACCAGCCATCAACCCTGAGACAGCTTTAACCGAAGGCGACCGCGCTACCAACTTGGCTATCCTAGAACCCGAACAAATCTAAAACGGAATCTATTTCTACTTTTTCATTGTACACTAGTGCTAAATTAGAGGTTTAAAAACATCGTGTTCGGCAGATGGAACAATGGGGGGAAAATGTTCCCACTGTTGAACCCTTGTTAATGGAAACCTTACTTCCGAAATGTGCGTAGGGTAATTTCTAGACATCAGTAATCCGGAACTTCCTGTTTGCCAGCAAACGCGATTTCCATCTGACGACTTACATTTACCTAACGGAATGTTTTAAACGTTTGATTCATTAACAGACAAGTTCCAATATTCTTTTATTTCACTAGTGGTTAGTAAAATAAAATAATCTTCCCGCACCGAGAGGTTGAAAACACAAGATGGAAAACTAGCGTACGAAAGCAAACATCTCTAATAAATATAATTTATCATGTTATACTTAAGAATCTTAGCTTTAAAATTTCGCAAGTTTTTAACTTTCGATACTTAGCAGATTTTAAGCTAATTCCTACATTTGAAACCAGAACATTTCGGAGCGTTTCCAATTAGAAAATCACGCATTGTTTGTTTTCAGGAATTACCACTTTGGAAAAATAAGTTAGAAATACTGGCAGCGGCTGTTTTTAAGGACATGTTTAGGCGGTCCCTAAAATTATACTACCCCAAAATAACCTATCTTTTGAATGCAAATAAAACGATCGTTTTATGTACCAGTAGTCCAGACTCCTGTCTGGGCTAAATACGAAGTTTAACAACTAAAAATGACCCATATTTTATGTTCTTTCCCTTTATTTCCGAGCAGATACTCTCTACTATACAGAATAGTGTCGTCACTTCCTCGAAAATCGCATATACTTTGATGACAGTCAGGTGAACAGAAAACATTTGTGAACAAATTTGAAAGAAAGTATACCGAAATCTGACAAACAGAAATAAAGGGATGCATTGGAGAAGGGTTCGGGGGAGTGGGACTGTACCCCTTTAAGGAGTGGATGCGCGGAAATTTCTGCGCAGGTCAATTTCTATGAGGTTGAACTATAACTTATGAATAAAACGAGATTTTCTGGGCATTCCTTTTCGATAACAGAATATCTTTTGAGAGAGGTAGATACTTTAGGAACCCTTGATAAGCTTGTAAACCTAGAAAATTGTATTACACGGAATACCTAGCGCTTATCTATTATCTTGCATCATATAATAAAATAAAATATCAAAAAGCTTGGAAAAGGAACCTGATTTCTGATAAAATAAGAATGTTCTTCGGAGGCCGTAGCAAGTTCTTTTCAGTCGTGACCATTTACGTTGCCCGGAGTTGGAGTTGAATATAATGATATAGGAATATGACTGAAATCGAGTGGGCGAGGGAACATATGAAATGGAAACCCATTGTCAATGGAGTAAGGTAAAGAGCCGGAGATGATTGAGGATACGAGAAAGAGAGGGTAAAATGTGAGAGAGGAGGAGAGAGTGCGGTGATAGAGATGGAGAGAGATTGAGAGGGCTTCCGAGAAATGGTACTGCGAGTGGTCCAGACGAAATTGAGTGCGAAAGCCGAAGATAGGGAAATAGAGCGCCTCACGTGACCTTACGAAAAGACAACTTTCAGTATTCGACTTTTATTCTCCGAAATTCACCTCTACTGGTCGCGATGAAAGGGGGAAATATGAACGTGGGGCGACGATAATGTCGATCGAGAGGCATTTTCCCCCTATTTGCAGCGATCGAAAAAGTTCCTATCTCAAGTGCGGAAAGATTTCGCTGGAATACATGCATACATTCCCGCATCCTCCACAAAAGGACATTCTTCTCCCTTCCCCTCTATTCTTCCTCACGAGATTTAAAATCAGAGAAGGACATCCATTGAAAGGAGAAAAGAACTGGTATAGCGCGGTTAAGTGGTAGATATTCCTTAACCAACCCAATCGAATCCATTTGTACATAAAGACTGCTACTGTGCTGAAGTAATATGCATCTCGGTTAAGCAGAATGTCTCATATTGAATATCTATGTAGCTTGGGAGATGAATTTTTGATAAAAACTAACTAAGAGGGTTGTGGTTGAATATACCTATGGATCATATAAAATTTTAATCCTTCCACAACAGCTGGCTATTTACAAGATTTTCTTCGGTTGAGAATGAATTTAGGGGCTTTTAAATTTCCGATCTGACGTAGCTTTTCGCCTAGAGGTGGTTCCGTGGACGCCTATCAGGCTGGTCCCCATTTTTAAGGGGCCCTCTCTAAAAAAGGCAACTGCCTGAATTGCAGAAATCAAGCAATACATAAATAAAAAGTTTTAATGCATCAAATATCATACAATTATTTATATACCAATGTATACGACAAGGCAATAGCCAGAAAGAGGCTCACATGGGAATTCTGCAAGATGGACGGACCAGATTGCAATATATCTCGGCTCTCATTATCCTAAATTAAATTACATTTCCTTTCATCTTTGGAAAATCGCTTTCAATAATTTTGCCGTATCAATAGAATAGACATGACCACTAATGAAAGAGGTAGAACGATTATGGGTGAAAGAAGTATCTTGATTTATCTAGTTAAAAAATGAATAGGAAGTAGAATGTTTAAAGGAGAGTTAGCAGAACGAGGAAAGTTTACTATGAAATGTCAATTTTTTCATGCCAGGTCATAGCAAGTTTCCGCAAAGTGAAGGCTAATGTAGTCGATTTTATCTCTAATATCAGTAATTTTCTCCATAGAAATCTTTTCTAGACTTTTGCAACGAAAATGGACGAAGAAAGACAAAGAAATAAAGCGCAAAATTTATCGAGCACGCGATAGATTAATGAGATACATTATGAAACCGAATTAATCTTAAAAAGGAAAGAGATTAAATGCATGACGAGAAAAATGGAGTACTCCCCAATGTTGAATACAATGCACAACTACTATCCTTTAATAATCTGTTTTAATCCAGTCAAAACTTTTCGTTAACTGTACAAATAACTAACTCTATTTGTTATGACTATCTAAAAATATTTCCCTTTCCTCTATCCTAAAATACACTTCTCAGTTCATATTTTTTGAGACTGCCTGGTACTATTCCGCTCGTTACGTAAATATCTGTGCTTGGTTCATTAGCTCTCGTATTTAATCAAATACCTTTTTAATAACATCCAATATCATAAAAGTTGTTGCAAAGAAAAGATTAAATATGAAAGAAAAACAAAAGGTGATGCGCATTTAATGGGAAAAATGTGGAATTAAAACTGCTATCCGACACAACAGAAGCAAAGAGGAAGCAAATAAATATTGAATTACTAAGGGACCGCTGTGGCATTATTTAATTAAACTTTCGCCAATTTCTATCCATTAGCACTAAAATAATTAAGAAATAATCCTGCAAAATAAATGGAACGAATAATATAAATTTATTCTAGAATTTCTGTTTTAGAAATGTTCGTCGCATCTTCGTCATTAAGTTAATTTGCTTATATTGAAGGGTATAATGTAATATGGATTTGCTTAAAATTCTGCAATAATAGATTCTCCCCTTCATTGTTTGTGTATTTTCAACAGCGAATCGCATCAGATATCATCCAGAGCTGTATAAAATTTACACCATAGCATCAGGAACAGATCAGTATATGGGATGGGAATATACATGGGATATTTTTAATTTTTAGCTATCTTTCTTATGTTTCAGCTCTTCATTACGTCCTTCGCACATATCTTGCCCTGAGAAGTTATCGACGGGGCCTGGTGATCGATCAAGTTCCACCATCACACAATGTTAATGTTTGATCGAAACGTAATTTATCCTTGTCTTATTTTTACAATGATGATAAAACGATAGTTTCATTTATCTGAAGGTAACCCCATCACTCAACCCCAGCAGACCTTCTTCCAATAATTTTTACTGTCGTAATTAATAATTGAAAAGACCGTAACGACTAATACTGTATATAATTATACAGATTTAACTCACGTAAAACTTTATTTATTAGAACTGCTCTTGATATCTCGTAGTAATACTTACAGTAGCCTGTGCTTCTCGCGATAACACACATGATAAGTTCAACGCATTCTAGCGCCCTTCATAAATAGCGTGCTTGGTTATATTTGGAATGTACAAGACAAGATAACAGACGAGCAAGCAAAAGGAGATATTTGAGAAGAGAGAAACACGAACAAGCGTAGATAGGGAGCGCCAATACGAGAGATGAATGGAGAAAGAAAGAAAGGGGAGGTTGCGCACGGGAGTTGGGCAGATAACGAGGTGAGGCGGATTAGAGGAAACTATCAATCTCTCTCCCTTTTCTCTGCCTCCAACATCCATTATTTCTACTCCTCAAATACATTATGATTTTTTTCGAGCCAAAGGAATCTTAATGGGAATGCTAGAGCGCATTGAGAATGGCGCGTTTCCCACTATCCGATTCTAGTTGCGGAACCTAATCCCTCGAAAAAGAACTGACGCCCTCAATAATAGAACTGTGTCGGGATTTCTCTAAAAACGCGCGAGGATAGAAGTCCATAGCCCTATTTCAGGTCTCATCTCTTTCTAAAGAGCTTTATCATTATTAATTTCGATAGATTAAATAATGAAACGCCATAATATAATGCTCGTCTCAAGCACAATGTATACAGAGGCGACAAAATTTATCAGATGATTAATTTATAGTCATTATGCTATCGAAACCCAAGCAGAAATTCATATATTACGTACATAATATTCATTTAAGTGCAAGTAATATTAAATAAAATATAAACATAAAGAAAGCTTTCTGAATCTGATTTTTAACTGTATTTTCAGTAACCAAAAAAGGCTTAAATCTTCATTTTCGTAGCTGTTTCATATTAACACAATTCCCGATAAGAATTTTTATACTTACCTCCAATAAATAAATCGTGCTTTACTGTTTACTTCTTAGTTAAATATTCCATTATAATTCATAAAGGAAAGAATAGTCTCGTGGAAATTCACCACAACCGCCAAATTAAGACAAAAAAGAGTACTTTCTTCACTATTTGAAAATTGAATTTGATATCAAAATATATAAACTATTTGAATACATAAAATATATAAATAAACTCTATAAA
>KZ308232.1:319729-440396 GCA_000376725.2 Ladona fulva | reverse complement strand
TAATACATAAATAATAAATAAATAATGAATAAATTCTTTTTTAATGATAAGTAAAAGACAAACAGAAGAATCATGTATAGCGACAGTAGTGAAATGAATGTAAATAAAAATAAAAGGTCCAGGTCGGGAACATTTCCATGGGTAAGACTTGCATATATATTATTTAGCAAAATAATGATATTGTGACATTGGGACGCTTTGGAGTGGTATAGCACCTACATCATAAATGGTTCAAATGCAAATTGAACTGAATCAGGCTCACAATTCCTTTTACCCGGAAGGAACTGGTTTCTTTAATATCACCCAGCAGCTAATGCCTCGGCCACCCACTTCATCTTTTCTCCAGCTCCCATTTTCCACCACATTTTGCAGCAATCGATTCTCACTAAACTACTGACCCACACACCCTCACCTGATGAATGACTATTCTTCCATATTTCCTTGTTAGTTTTCCAGAGTGACTGGTCTTTCATACAACTACGAACTTTGGCATTCCTTCTGTAGCATATAGTTAAAATATGCAGATAAAAATGGCTAAAATCCTCTTATCAAATTATTGTTGAGATTTTTCCTACACAATTAGCTGAGTTTGACTAAAAACTGATATTCATTTCAACCGAAAGGAAAAGTATTCCGCTACTGAAGTGGGGATCTATAATTAGGCATTCCCAGCTTAGGAAAATTATTAAATAAATGCATAAAATAAACACATCATGAAAGTATGGGAAGAGTGTAGAAGTACAAATTGGTATGACTGATATTAGTATTTCTGACTAAAGAGTAAAATAATAACTGGTATTTAATGTTCATAATTTCTAATTTTATAAACATTTTTCGAAAATGTTTGCTACTTTTAATGATAAATCGAAATAAGCATGAAAACTAAAACGAAATACGATATCATTCGTATTATCATATAATATATTGTTATGTGATATGATAATACGAAAGTGAGCTTTTCACACTTTTTTGACAACTTTTTTCAATTTCCAATGCGATGTTTATGGTTTCTTTACGGCGATCCATCATACGATTTTACCATACGTTTCAAACGGCAACGCTGAAGGAGAGATAGCGGGACGAATCTCAGTGGAGTGCGTTCTGCCACGGAATTACACGGAGTAGAGACAAAAGGCACACTAGGAGGTGCATTAATTTCATAAGAGAGCTCGACACAAGATGAATCTTGCGCTCGCTTCTTTCACACGAGCGACCGTAGGAAATCCCAGCCGCGAAAGGGACGTGCGGGAGATATGTGAAGGAGGCAGTTGCCGAGATAGCAACGAGGATTGAGTGGTGGTGCGAAAAAGGTGAGATGGTGCTGCCAGAGAATGGAGCAGAAAGGGGCAAATAAATAGGCAGACGACGAAACGGCGAGAGCAATTGGCGGAACGGAAATAAGACATTCCTTGTGAAAAGGAATGCATAAATAAATGAACGGAAAGTCGGGTTAACTTGGAAAAGAAGAGAGTTGTTATCGAATCATTCTGGGCTCTGACTAACAATTCGTAGGACGAATAATATGAATATTCCTCGTTTTAGAGTTCGTTTAATCACATCACAATTTCTCCCTTGAAATATTTCACCGTAAAGTTTTTCCTTTTCCCACCGTAGAATTTAAACCTTAGAGTTGCTGGGATTGTAAAGTGAGGTTATAGATTCGAAAGATGAGTATAGATGGCAGAAAAAGAGAAGCAGAAAAGAAAAATAGCAATATGACTGGGATTGAAACTCAGGTCTCC
The DNA here is from genome assembly GCA_000376725.2 of Ladona fulva. Classification (NCBI taxonomy): domain Eukaryota; kingdom Metazoa; phylum Arthropoda; class Insecta; order Odonata; family Libellulidae; genus Ladona; species Ladona fulva. The sequence continues at coordinate 438,654 of KZ308232.1, read as the reverse complement.
CACTTCTTGGGCACGTATTCTAACCCCTTAACTACCATGCGGTGGTTAGAATACCTACTTGGAAAGTGGGAGACCCGGATATGACTCCCAGTCATGTCGATGTTTTTAACTTCTGTTACCTATGGGTTTTAAACCTTGCTTCGCTAGGTTTCAGCCAAGGTTGTACCCGGAACCCCAACGTCGAGGTTCCTGGTTCGAATCCTGGTTAGGGCACGGTTGTTTGTTTTCGTCTTGAAAATTATTAATTGTTAGATGCTGGTCTTTTGAGACCAGTATTCATGTAAACAAAGTTGTCATTATTCTAATTGTTATTAAGCCATACAGCTATTCGTACAAATGTAATGTCTATCCATATTCTCAATGAAGACAAAGTTTGAATGAGATTCGTTGGATGAAATTGAGAAGAGAGGTGAAGTGTTTCGATAATTTCAATGTCAGCGAATACATACATTTCGACAATCAACTGGAAAACACCGGTATCGACCGACAAAGTTCCGCCGAGAAATAGTCAGAACTATAAAATATTTTTTTGCCTTTATCCATACGGAATAAAGAACGTTTGCGGGTAATACATTTCTTAGGGAAACTTGTGTGACTTCACCTCCTACCATACGCCTGTGGCAGCTGGCAGGGAACGTCAATTTCAATGTAAACGTAAACATATAGCATGACATTTTCTGATGTAAACAGAATTTCCACCCTTCTGCAGTGCTGTCCATCTCTGTATTAGAGATAATGTCAAACGAATAAACAGAAGAAAATGAATGTTTCCTTATAAACAAAACAGCTCTGCAAACAAGCAGCTTCAACTCAGGGTATTACAGTATCATGAGACGCTGTTGGGTTCTACTACCACCAATTTTTGTATTTATTCGTATTTTTCCGCAGTTAGAATGGCGTCAGTTGGCAGTCTCAAGCAATGATTATTATTCCTTATAAGGTCTTTTACTCCATAATGTTATTAAGGGAAAAGCAGAAGGAAAGACAAAGGCAATAGTTGTTATATGGCATGAAGGGTGGGGTAAGTGGTGTGTGGGGATGGTGATAAGTGGGGAATATCAGGGCACATGAACCTTTAGTAAGGTAGCATACTTACGTATATACGTGTATGTCAAATACTATTTTGTCCTGTTTTCGAATGAATACCTTACATAAAAGATATCTCGGTAGAAAACAGAGATGTAAAGGAAAAATATTTAAAATACTTTAATTTGGGGACATTTAGATGCTGTTTACGTATTAATATTAACTAACAAACTCATAAAATTTCAATTAAATGCAATACAGAACTATACAATATTATCTGGAATGAAGGATTCAGCTGGAGGAAGAATCCATGCTGAAGGTTTGCATTGGTCATTTCGGGTGACGACGTTTTTCAGGTCTTCCGACCTGAAGAAGCCAACAGTATCGCTGGCGAAACTTTCAGCATATACAATATTATGTTTTAATCAATAACATAGAGTTTGGGTATCTTATAACTTTATGAATGGAAAATTTTTCATTATTCATTTGGTACACAATAGAGAAAAATGTATTAATTGTATCATATCAGGCCGGATTTCGTGGAACAACATTGTAGGAAAAAAGAAAATTAGAATTTCTAAACTCTAAATTATACTTCACGACCGGTTCCGGCTATATCTCCATCATCAGGTACCATCATCATGGCGATGTAGACGGAACCGGTCGTGAAATATACTTTAAAGGGTGGACATTACGAAGTTCTTTTTTATTTTCTTAGAGAAAAATGTGCCTTACATCTACTTTTGCTTCAGTCTTGTTCTTTGACATGATAGTTTGGAAGAAATTGGAGTATGAATCAGTCTATTTCAATATCCAAGTCTACTGAGTGCGACTGGTGAAGGATTCGAGACTTAAACAAACCTCGAGCTGAATTCTTTGCATTTCCAATCAGAGAAGGAGGATTATATACTAAAATCTTTGCTTTCTATAACATTTTTCGTCAGCATAAAATACTTTCATACTTGTACAAAAATGATAGCTTACTTTTGATCATATTGGCCGGTTGGAAAGACTAAACTAATTACCACCAGAAAAAAAAACTAAAAATGAAGGATAGAATGCAATACACTAAAGATATACGATGTGTAGGAAATGAATCGAATAATAAATAAATAGATACCCGAGCTATTGTTTAAGTAAATCATTTTCTCTGACTCGACGACTATCAGAGAAGTGAATGGCCGTCAAACAGCGGTTGATAGGCGAAAAATGAGCGGAGGAAATATTAGGGAGAGGATGATGTGGGGAGGCAGAGAAACAGAGATTTGAAGAGATAGTGCGCTTGATGGACAGGAGGTGGGAACGAATGCGGAAGGAGGGACAGGGAGTGAATTGCGTGGGGGAGTGACGAAGGCAGAGAATCCGAATTTTTTTATATTATTAGGCAGAAACTGAGGGTTGAAACCCCCATGTCAAATCCAAAAATTACCTAAAAACAAGAACTGCAAAAGTTTATTTTCCTTAAAGTTTTAGTTATTTACCAAAGATGAAATAGTTCGGTTGTTAAGAGAATGAGTTGCTGAAGAGATTAATGGCCGTCAGAAGAGATTGATAGAAGGGGAGTTGATGGAGTGTAAAAGGAAATGGAAAAGGAAGAGGACGTGGGAAAATGGGGAAGAAGAGGGAGATCGGAAGGAGGCACTTGATAAGTAATGGGAGGAAGGAAAACAAGGGTAGAGATGAATAAGGAGACGCTTGGTTTGTAACGGGATAAGGCGAAAATATGGGCAGATGTGGGTAATACTGTGGAATAATTGGAGAGGAAAATAAAAATCTTCAAGGCCAAAGGTATTACTGTAAGCTTAGTCCGCTAAGCCGTTAATCAATCCTTATGAGATATTATAAGAGAAAGTAAAAACGTGAAGGGGCATTTTTGTGATTTTTACGTTTCTATGGGATAAACGGGTGAACGTTCTTATATTAATAATATTTTCAAGCATATCACAAATGCAATTTCCAAACAATGATTTGATCATTATTAGATCCTAAGGTTTATATGATACGCATTAATATTACATCTACATCTACATAAGTACCCTGCAAGCCGCCTTCCGGCGTGTGGCAGATTAGACAATACTTTTGGCATCACATTTAAAGTACCAGTCAATTTTAATAAATTTCTAAGCAATTCTAAGATTCTTATGTCAGAGATGCAAAGTCACCTATTTATCACCGATCCTTAGCCTTTTCTATCCATATTCAGTCTTGAGAGAACTGTTATACAGTATAATTGAGAGTATAGTTAAATTCTCTTTAAGAATGATTGTCAGAACGGTGGCATTTGCGTTGTCAAATTACTATATAATTTGATAATTTTCACATTTTGCGTGGTTTGAGAAATGTTGGAAGCTAAAATTTAAAAGAAAACTTTATTGGAGATTTACATCGAAACAACTACATTAGGTGAAGCAAAAATTACCCTTATTATTTAAGATTCTCGTCTCTTGAAAACATGTTCAAAATATCGAGCATTATAAATATTAAAAACTGAAGTATAAAATGGGCAATGTTGATAACTCCACCTCTATCTTATCCTGTCTCTCGGATCAATTATCACTCCGTAGGCTGGTTGGAGAGTCAACCACTCCCTTTTGACTACCAAAAGCCTCGGAGTACGAAAGACTTACCAACTTACTCATTGTAACTCTTACAAGGCGTAAGAGTCACAAGGGGTAAGTTGGTTGGTCTTAGTTTATCCATCAAGCCAGAATCCCATCCGTGGGTACGGTCCTCCCAAGTACAGTCCAATGATCCTATGGATAACATTTATCATAGCGTTCCAAGGGAAGAAAATATATCTCAGCCTCAGTGGTAGCCTATGGACGCAGGGGTCCCGGGTTCGAATCCTGGTTAGCGCATGGTTGTTTGTGTTCGAGACTTGAAAGAGGTTAATTGTAAGAGTAGTCTACTATATTATGACCAAAATTCGCCTGATAAAGTCGTAGTTTCTATTATAATTGTTTGAAAATTTCCATACTCAGTCACAGGACTGGAAACTTTCTCCTGTCCAGGGTGTACTTCACCTAAGGGACGAGGCTCAAACTATTCTACTCTTTTGGTTAAGTTTATAACGCCCCCCATACGCATATATTGTTACAGATGATGTGTATTTGGAATGGTTACATCGATTGTTAATATTATTTTGTCCCTTTATTCACTAGAATATAAAATATCTGGCCTAATGGCAAGAATAGCTTATCTGTTTCTGTAGCTATTATTACTATACAGTAAGGATACATACCATGATTGGCATCATTCATACATAAGTATATTTAATTTTATCGCAGCTATGAACGAGATCGAAGCAAAAGTAAAGGAACGATACATTTTCCCGATTCTATATATGATAAACAATTTATTTATCAAGATACAGTAAGAGATACCATACGATCGTCCTAGTCGTTAATGGGTTCAGATATATTTTATTCCGTAAAGGGCGGCGTAGGATGTAGACCCAGATCTCCTTCGGAGTGGTCGGCGTCAATGCCCAATTGCATCCCTTGCCGCGTTCAGTTAAATGTTTAAGTCACCTAGGTTAGGAATGCTTGAACTTAGATTATATGTATAAGAAAAGTTTACAGCTTGTAATGATAATATGATAGCATTGATAAAGAATTGTCAGAGAAACAATGATGAACAAACAATGATCAGTTGTTTTCATTTAAATACCGGCCGTGAGAAAGAGAGGGATTTAAACTGAGCCGAACGTGAGATTAATCGTTCTGGCAGTTATTTGCCAAAATATTTATCGAATCTCGTTGAATCTTAAGCCCTTAAAATCCCAGAAAATCGTTACGGGTTGCGAAGAGATCGAAAGAGAATAGTATCAAAACGGATGGGGTGGAATAGAATGAACAAATGGCGGTGGAATGAGATGGTAGTTATGGAGAAGTGTTTGAGGAATAGGATAGGTATGCGAAGAGGAGGTATAGTGAAATGGAAAGGGAGTGGCATGAGGAGTGCTTGAGGTCAATGAGTGGGTGGATGATCGAGGAATGAGCGATCGAAGAGAGAGAAAATGAGGAGAGATAAAAGCAGCTGAGATGAGTTGGGCGAGACCAGGTGATGGAAGCCCGCCCCCGAGGCCTCCCACATGCCGCTCTCTCCCTTGCGTTCGTTTCCTACATCGGCAAACGGACCAGCTGAGATCGATTTGGGCTGTAAGCGGGCCTGTTCGCGACGTTGGCTGAAAATACGGCAGACGATGGCTTTAGACCGAGAATGCTGTCGATGGGAATTAATCGATGAGGGAAGGAAGCCGGGATTCCTTGAAATTCGACGGAATTCCACAGAAAATACGTTAGTGGCTTTCGGAAGGCTACGCACAAAGCTGTTACTCTTATCCGAGTTCAAGCTCTCTAGCAGAGTGGGCTCCGGGTTCTTCCTCCGCGGGTGGTTACTATTAGATAGTTCTCCGCTAATCTACGCCTTCCGTGGTACACATACGATAGACTTTTAAGTTGACTTCACGTCTACCATACCAGGTTTTCTTACAAGATGGATCTTTTCTCCTGAGATATACTTCTAGGATTTTAATTACGAAAATTCTAAATTTTCCCTTTGTATTCTAACTTCTATTTCTGTCTGAATATATATTTATATCACTAAAATATTCTATTGATTATCGAAGAAGAGATTATTCAGGCTCAAACTCGCCACAGAAAATGTATTATTATCATTGAATGAAAAATGAAAACGCGTCAAACAACATGTTGAACTTAGGGCTGAAATTATTTACACCGGATACTTAAAAAAGAAGACACAGATGCATTAAGTAACTAAAACAAATCAAACGACGGAACATCCTTACAAAAGAAGCACGTTATATAATGTGTATTTGAGATATTACCAGAAATGTATAAAATTAGAAGGATACGTTCTGCTCCGTTGTTTCCATAATAATGGCAGTGGAGTAACCAGGAGGTGGGGGGTGGGGGGGGGGGGGGCAGAGTTAAAATGGGATTTAAAAACTCGAGGATACATGAGGTAAATTGTAATTCTTTAAATATCTACCGTTAAACTCGCCACTGGTGACTCGCAGAGAATATATGTTAAAAGATTCCATCTTTATTACATTTAGGTCAGAAGGTTTCCTGCCCCGGGATTGTTAGTAATTTTGGGTTTATTCCATTTTCAGTACCTCCCACCCCCAGAGACAAATCCTGGCTACGCCCCTGAAAATGGTACATAATTATAAATGATTGGTCCGGACAGTAAGCTAGGCAACTGACTTCAATCACTGATATTTAGTAGTTTTAGAAGGACTTTGTAAGCCCCTGTAACAAGGGCATTGAAAAAAAGTGAACTACATATTACATTTAATAGGCATAATAAGTCATATACACTGAAGAATTACACATACAATACGTAGCAGTAATGATGAATTGATCATCAAGCAAGAATTGTGTCTAGCAACTAACTCAGCATTACGATGCAACAACAGGCGCTGACATTTTTGAAACGGAAATTTAAGATCGACAGTCGAAAAGCTAATTAATAATCGGCTAATAAGAGCTGCCATTCGATTGGCTCAGGGAATGGACGTGCCTATCATTCGGTTCAACGCCCTCTTCCACATTAGATAACAGCTTTTCATTACTCCCCGAGCTAATGCGATCGGAACGTGTGTTCTAATGATAATGTAAGGAAAGGCGTGACGCTTTGTAATCTTAGGAAAAAATCGACCACCTGGTGTCCGTGACGTAATTCTACGTATCACGAGATCAAGGAATTCGCAAGGTCATTGCCTTCGAATTTTTTTACCAGATAACGGTCCTCGGAGATGAAAGCCTTGCGAAGGGAGTACGGGCAAATTTCCTTTCAGTTCACCGAATTAGCGAGTCATAAAATGTTTACCATTTTAATAAAGCTAAGATTTAATACTTTAAACTACCTGGGTATAACCGGGAGAGGCTACAAAAGCACAAGGAATGAATAACAGGTCCGTATAGAGAAAAAATACAAAATCAACTGCATTAATTTGTGATTGGAAAATGGTAATCTAACATTGACCCCGTTGATAATTAAAAGGAATTCCAATTCGTTTAAAAAATAAATTCGGATAAGTTGGAAAAGAGAAACAACATTTTCATTGCTGCTCAAAAATTAAAAAAGCTCAGAAATACAAACGATATAAATAAGATGTCATTTTTTTTCAATAAGGACCCGGAGATGCAATTAGACCATAACTTGGTCTATTTCCTGAAGTATTGGCAAAGTGCTAAATTAGGTATCCTTTCCATGGAAGGAAGGAAATGAAAATGTAAAGTCTCTCCCCAAATAGAAGGGAGCTGAAGTGCCTACTTCGATGTTTTTGTTATCTGGAAAACATAGTACTGACAATGAGTAGATACTGATTAGACTTCGCAATATCTTGAATCATAGAATAAAGAATGTATACAGCTAGCTTATTCTCGACATTTCTATGAACCAATAAGCACACTGAGAGAAGGGAGTTGAGAATAATCAAAACCCTACGTATATAAATTTTGTATTTATGTAAACATTTCATTCGAGAAATAAATCCCATTCCTTTTCCATTTCCGAATCCAGAAGAGAGCACCAAAAATCCATGGAAGTTCTCCACTTACAATTGATTGATTACTCTAAAACCTTAAGTAGTTAATGCATGGACAAAAAAAGAGAAAAATAAACAAGCCTTTCAGGGAGGACCTGAAAACGGCTGGTTGGTTAATTTTGGAACATGAAATAAGTTTATCACGCTTACCAGAGATATTTATGACAAAATGTCACGAGGTTTTTTCTCATGTGGACACACTGACTGAGGAATCTCGGAATTCTCACACCTAATCGCATAGTTAACATTATTGGGCATGTTTCTGTCAGAAGACGCATAACATAATATATCATCGGCTCCGATAATTTCTAATAAATTCAAAGAAAAATATTTACTTTTGAAATTTAGATTAGAACATTCGAAACCTTGGTTTGTAAGAGATTGCTGTGGCTCAGTGATCTACAAATGGGAATAGATGTTCGCCAAATGTGACGTGACTTATATTCTGCTAGGAATAGGTATAGGTTGGGCATAGCAAGACATTATTTATTAATCTCGTCCTAATAGTAACCCCTTCCAATACAAAAAAAAATTGCGCTCCGTGATAGCAAGGTGAGCAGCGGGTTTGACATTAGATAAAGCAACATGACATCAGCTTTCGAAGCACTTTTAACAGTAAATAAATAACGTCTTTACTTTGGGCGAAACTGAGACGATAAAGGCTCCTCTCCCATTTAACCCATCCTCAATGTAAGTTAGGTCTAATTAATGGACAATACTAAAAGTTAATTATATCAATAGGAATAGAAAAATTATTTGTGGGTTAAAAAAGAACTAAGTGAAGCTTAAGAAAAAGAATTCACAGTAGGAAAACATCCACAAAGAAGTGGAGAGCGAAAAAAATGCAAAAAACTACAGATAGAAATAACTAAAAGAGAGTGAAGCAAATGCCCATAGAAACTGAAAATTGATAGATGGTCAAATAAAACTAAAAAACGCAAATAACACACACTAAAAACAGTGCACACTACCAATAAAATAAAACGAACAATTACGGAAGTACGAAGAAAAATTCTATGAACTGTCGGGTAAATGCAGAGAAATTTGAAAACAAAAGTGTATGAACGTATCCGCCGCTAGAATAATTAGTATTTACACTTACATAGCCACTGTTATTCACTGAGAGTTTTCTATCAAAACTACAGTAAAAACATCGTAAAAAAGAGTGTTTCTGAAGTCAATCGAAGTTGAAAACGATCTCAAAAGTAAAGAACGGCGATTCAATCAGTCGAAAACGGAATCCTTTAAAGTCGTAAACGCACAGAGAAAATCTTCTCGGAGAAAGGAAAGGGAGTGACAAGTGAAGTGTGTGCAAGAGAAGGGAAACATACGAAAGAGGACGACCATAAATAAATCTGTGAGCCAGAGAAATGAATACTACGGAGCAGGGCAATTGAAAAAGACCGAATGCCTCGGAGAGAAGTATCGAGGCAGTGCTTTCGAAAATCTATTTAAGTTCTCCGTCGCTCCTTAAAGCCCTTCGATCGCACGGCCCTCAAGAAACCCCTAAACCAGAAACAAATGGAGACGGCACGGAATTCTTCGATCCCAAAGCGTGAGGGTGACTAAAATGGACCGGGAAGAGGCTTAAACTACAAGGCGACCGGAGGCGCTTGTTAAAAAGGGGAGGATGAATGGAAGAAGGGTTGCTCTTGGGGGAAGGGTCCCCTCATCGGGTCCCTCAGGACGTGGGAAAGAGAAGTAGGGACCCCTTCCCCTCTCAGCGTGGGAGACAGTGGGGTAGGGAAAGGCTAAAGCATGGCACAAGTGGGAGGGTGGGGACATTCGGAATTAGGGAATCTCTGTTACAGTTAGGGCTAAGTGACTGAACACCCTTCTTTTTTTAAAAAGATGGTCCACCGAAAAATGCGGGGGCAGTTTACGCTCTTTCCGTTTCGCCTCTGCGCATGCGCAATCGATCTCCGTAAGTAACCGAAGGATCACTTAAGAATTCAATCTCCTCCTCAATCTCAAGCATCCCCTGGTACTTTAACACGACTTTCTCTCGTATTCATTAGGAATTCCTCGTCCCACGACCTGTTTCCGACGAGATAGGGAAATCAGTAACGCATTCCGATGCAAAGAGCTAGTAAGTTTCGAGCTGAATGCTTTAATTTTGTGCTTAAAAGTTTTGGTCGCTTGTAAGTCTGAATATACGAGAGTAGGCGTCCATTTTTACCATAATGTGTTTCTAGGATTAATAGGATTAATGACAATGAATCGAAAGTTTATTGAGCATACCCTACGGCAAGATTGTCTCTAAAATATTTTAGGATGCAATGGTGGAGGGAATGGATTGCAGAGAAAGCCTAAATTAAATTATAAAAGGTGGTAAGTGTTAAAATTGAGAAAAATGAACCAATGAAACGAGTGTCAGATGACAGGATGTCAGCTGCGACAGACCGATCCTAGGACAGATAACCCTTGGTGATGAAATACAATTTCCACGTCAAGCTATTAAGAGTAGGCAACACGAAACTCAAGTGAGGTGTGGTGGTTTCAAAGGCGGCTTCAAAGAAGGTTTCCCACCCTTGGTTTACGATACTGATAATGTAAATGGAGAACTGCCGCGAAAGATACCTAAAAGGAAAATGAGTTATTGACTGTGACAAATACTTTTCAAATATTTTCCTTAAAAATCTTCTGTTTTAACTCAATCTTCGTGGAGAAGTGAACCGTAAACTTGCTAGCTTTAGTCCGTCTTAGAACTAAGAATAGGATGGAAGGCACCAACGTAACGTGAATATGTTCGATATTTTCAAAATTAATTTCCTCTTAGGTGTTGAACAACTGAGGATTAACTGTAAAGAAAAATGACGTTTGACTAGATCCATATGAACTACGAAATAATGCGGCATACGAATAGAATACGATAGGCACTCCGAGTGTGAGGAATTGGCATACAATATTACGAGGTTTAATAGAGCGGAAATCCAGCAACCGGAATTGGTTTTAAATAAGAATTTACTGAGACTAAAGTAATACACATTTTTGTTACAGCTTGGAAAGAAAGTCTTACAGAGGCCAATAGGTTTTTCTGAAAATGTAACGCTGAGCGATTAAAGTTAACATCACATTTATTTAAATATATTAGATATTTGAAAATGATTTAATCCATATAGATTTATAGAAAAATAATGATATTAATAGCGCTTTTTAGTCCCCCTTAGCCTCAAATTGATCATCAAGAGCTGCTCCTTCCAAAAGTAAAAACATTAAAAAATTTATTTCCCTTTCCAATGCACTTAAATCAAATGCGTACATATCAAACCATAACATTTTCCAGCATGATTTTATCTTAGGCAACTTATATAACGTAAAGAATGAAATGATAATACTTTTGCCCTTACCGCTACGGGTAAAAGTTATATTTTTCATTCTTTACGGTGAACATCGTAATAAATTCTTTTTTTTCATCAGTTCTTTTGTATCTCATCGTCGATATTATAGTCCAGTTAATTTATACAAAAAAACGGGCTCGACCATGCAAAATGTCATGTAGATCTAATTTTTTAATATGTTGCAAGGACCTATATCGACAGTAGGAAGCCAATTTTGCAAGATCGAAAGACGTGTGCGAGCTGCTCTATTCTATTTCGGTTTTTGCTCAATATCTCCTAAAGTATGAATCCCACAGAAAACATGAATACATTTACTTTTAAACTATCAAATTTCCTACATTTTAAGCACAAAATTGGCTCCATATGTTTTCTCCATATTTTTCGAGATTGGCCCATATTTTTCGAGAAACAGCTCTTCAAAAATTGACCATTTTTACACGTAATTAGAAATTTCGTTTTCATCGTGTATCTTGTCAAATAGTGGGGAATGTACTCATCCCACGAGGAAACTTATAAGAAGGAATTTATAATAAATGTATTTAGCTTTAACTGAAAAAACGCTCGAAGGTCAAATAGTCCTTTTGAAAATGTCATAAAATAAAAATTTCGCAAAAATGAATTTATGGACAAACATTATTGATTGCAATAAATATCAGTTCTATACTAATCAAATAAGTTATAACTGACGTTTGCATAAGTTTTGTATTTTTTATGATTATTATCACCTCAAGGACGAAGTAATTTAGATATCTCTTATTCCGCGTTCGGAGGAGTTTTAGTTCGAAGGAAGTTAAGATTCCAATATCATATTTCAAACATTGAACACAATAATACAAAGTAGAAAATATAATAACAGAAAATCATAAAGAAGGATAAAAAATTATTTGAGAAATATACAACTTTAAAGGAGAAAAAGGAGTGCCAGCTGTAGAAAAACAACATAAGCGCAAGTGTTATACTTAATAATGAGTTTAGCTCTATAGTGTGTACGATATGTAGAGTGTGGCACGTAGAGCAGTGTTAAGTGTTGCGTCGCTTCCGAAGGAGGAGACCGGAGTCTAAAAGTGAGTTTCAGAGGAACAGAGGCAAAAATAATCTACAATCAGATGAGCCCTTGTGTTTTCTATAAAGTAAACATAAAAAATAAGTACCCTGTGAAATATTTATTGAAACGTATCACAAAGAAAAATTCTAACGAAGAGTTTCGTCTTCTATCTTAAAAGGTTCGATACCTATGATTGATGGNAAAAAAAATTGATGCACTCACTTTCACTTGCAAATCACTTCGCTTCATAACCGTCTTACCTGAAAATAAAGGAAAATTATAAATATATGTAGTTAATTTCCAAAATTATTCATCAATTCATTCCTTCAAAGATTAATTGGATGGCAGAAAATGAACTATACTGTTTTACGGATTCAAAGTAAGGACTAATCAGCAATAATTATAATAGCATTCAGATTATTCAGAGAGGTATATATTGTCATGAGGTAGTGAAATCATACTCTTAACACTATCTAATAGAGAACCATATATCAAACTCGGCAGTTTTGATGGAAATATATATAACATGATATGCTTTACTGATATGTGTTTATAAAATAAGTTTTCACTTGAGTCTTCCATAAACCATTCTTTAATCAACTAATTTTAATTATTCAATTTTTCCTAACAAATAATACGTCCTATACTAGGCATTTCAATACAAATAGCAAATCTAACGACTGAACATTTTGTTTCCATTAAATAACGTGTAGGTATTGATAGAATAAACATAACTAAGAGGATGGTGAATGTAGCACTCGATTTAAGAACGAAACACTCATCCTTTTAGGACAGTTAAAAAATTANAAATATCGGAGACATACTCATTTCACGAGGTAATTTATAGGAAATAAACTTGTAGTAAATTTATCATGCTTTCATTTGAATTCAAAAAGACGCTCGTAGACCCAACAGTTCCTTCAAAAACGGCATAAAAGTAAAATGTGGCAAAAGATATCTTACTATCCGCACAGGTCCTAACAACATATTAAAAGATTAGAACTGCATGACCTTTTGCAAGGTTGGATGTATAAATTGAGTGGACTATTAAGTTCATGTGAAAACTTGCCAATTCAATTTCAATTAAAACTACTGGAAAAGAAATAAATCATTTTGGATGAGGAAAAGGCGAATAACATAGCACGGAAGAGCAATACGGACGAAACCCAAGGAGGAACAGATGTGAATATCGCGACGTGACAGACTTATTTTTTAGAACTGTTAACTGTTTACTCCGTAAATAATTTTCATTTTCCGAAGTGCAAAAGTGCAAGGGAATTAACCATCAAGTTTTCTAGGAGGAAAACTTTTAAGTAGCAGGAGTAAATGTAGAGAAAGAAAGATGAAGTACCAAAAGGAAAAGCGCATAGTATTATTTACGACGAGACCCTGCTTTAGAAGGACCACAAACGATCCCTAACAAGGCGTCATGCGAAGGGATTTAAACGGGCGACAAAGTGAAGTGTGCTTTGATTGCGGATTCGCTCTCGAAAAGGGGAGGAATCAGTGACTGTATGAATCAACCGCTACTTGCGCGAGAGGAAAGCTGAGTGCCACTCAAGTTGGCCGATCAACGATCGACGTCGATGGAATATTTACGAGGATTTATGGGAAAAAAAAGAGAGTCGCAATCATCCATTGAACAAATTGGGGATGAAAAAATGTAAGATTGAAAGGAAACGATTTTTCCCTTTAATCCGCCATGCGTTAAATAGTCATACATTAGCGAATTTATTTCATCGGATGCGTAATTTACCTTAAGATTTTAGCCCTAATGCGTCCCTCTATCGGAAATCATAACGATTTTCGAACCTCCGCATTTTTTACACTTTTAGAAAAAATTGGGATTGGAAAAATGAATCCGTGGGCCTTTGAGGAGTAAAAGTGCTGCTTATTTATGCGTGAAAAAGGATGACTCGAATTTAACATTTTCCGCACCGATGCCTTCCTTCACTCTTTTTATTTTTTCAGAACCCACGTTTCGGTCTCTTTTTTCATTCCTAAGATTTTCCCACAATTTTTGAAACTGGCATCTGCAAGACGGTCTGTCAATTTTTGAAGAATCTTTCATGACGGTGCAAGTCCTCAAATTCATTTCTTTGCAGACCACTTCATATACTGTTACCACAGACTGGAGAAGAGAGATTACTTGCTCTTCAAAATTTCAATATCACTGCTATGGACCCCCGGGGATTTTTCTTTGCGAGTAATCTTACCAACGATTCGTTAGTCCTTCATTGTAATGAGATTTATAAGAAGTCTTAACTTTCAAACTATGTCTTGCAGTAAGCAATAGTAGGAACACGAGAGATATTTTTCTATGTACTCTAATTTCAATATTTATTGATTCCTGTGACCAAGGACCAAGGACTACCAAAAGGGGGGACAGGGAGGTCTACTTTATGTATGCGGACACGCAATTCCTAATAGAAAGATATTGATCTTTCCTAATACAAAAATATTGATGATATTTCTATTATTGTATAAAAAAATAATATTTAACGTTACTTCAAACCACAAAAGAAATATTTTCAAACAAACTGCGAGCTAGGTTTCGGAGCGTTGCTCCATCGCAGGCACGGAACGATGTTTTATAATCTTAAATTTGAGTTTTTTAGACATAATATCCAATAGAAATACAAATAAATTAACAATGGTCCGAAAGGGCAAAATGTATACAAATTGGGGAGGGGTCGCCATTTATTCATCACCCGGGCCCACAAATTTTCTCTTCGACCTTATCTGCTTGAATACTATAGAAACTTGCCATAATTGTAGCGCAAAAATGCGATCTAAAGTAAAGGTTCACCACCTTCTTGATTTCTGTACCCCCATGGCTTTTAAGCGAGATATCCCGTAACCCCTGTTTTCCATAATAAGAAATGTCTTTACAAATTTAGTCACAATACGAAAATGGATTAGAACGGTGAATTTACGTAAGGAGTCCTTACATGGAATAGTTTGGAAATGTATCCGAATCAGCAAATTCTGGGATACTTTAATAGCCATGTACGAGTATAAGTGTTTAACTTCTACGCACCGTACGACTTAAGCAATCCTTGCGTAACAGGTTGAGAGTCCCTGATCCAACGGGTGCAATTTGTCATTAAAGTAAAGTATTCGTCTTTGAATGTATATTAATGATAAAGGTGGCCCTTATAAGCAATGAATCGAAGAATTAGTGGTAGCAATGGCGAATGGTAGTATTAGTAGTGTGACAATAGTGCTTCGACAGCAGAGATCATTTCGCAAGTAGGCCTCCAACAAGAATCGAACCCGGGACCGCTTTTACCGAGGTCGATCGCGTTGCCCACTTGGCTATCCGATAGTAATGGCGAATGATCAACGCACATTAACGACCTTTAACCCTTTCCCTGACAATTTTTTTTCTTTAAGTCGTTGAATAAGAGTGTATTTTTTATTTGTTAATTCCTGTGCTTATACTTAACTAAGAATGGTGAGTTTTTTTCCCTTGAAGAGCTATTTAATATTATATTTAATTAAATTCTAATCTGTGTACTGTATATGTTGGGTAAAACAATAGAGACGCGCAAATGGAACGCAGGTAAAAGAAAGCATGTAACACATGCTCAATATGCTCGACAGTTTTACTGAGGTATCGTTCTGAAAGTAAAAAATGGTCAAAAAGCAGAAAATCCTTAATACAAGACATCTCAGACGCAACTGGATTTTAAACCACTCTCTTCCACGAGATATTTCGAGTGCTGTCAGGAAGTGGTTAAACAACTGAAATTTCAAACCCAGCAACCGATAACGTGAGTTAAAATCATAAATAAATTTAATCTCGGATGGGAAAGAAAGTCTGATTGGATTGGGGTCTGACTGACTCCACCGTACAAGGCAAGACTTGGCCTTAAGGGAACCAAGTTGAGAAGTAATGTACTAAGGAATGCCATTTAGTTTTTCTTTCACTTGGAGGCCGCCCTACTGACCGCACCAAAGAACACAACCTTCTGCTCCTTTGACGTTCTTTCAATATTTCCAACCCTCATATCTCCTCTTCCAATTCATCGCATTCACTCCAAGAAAAGAGGCATCTATCTCCCGAACACAGCCGATGCACCTTCCATTCCAACTTTTCCTCTTCTCCGACTCCAATACTGGATCCCAATGGACTCAGTTAAACTTTAATGGATTGTACCGTTTCGGGCGAATATGGGTTTTCTTCTGACTTCGGGTCCTCAGTGAGCCAGGAATAGAAATAATGCGAATTTCCGAAACTGTTTCGGGATCGTACATCCTCCTTTTGGAAAACTTTTGAAGGTGAGAGAACTTTTTCTACGGCGCACTTCCGAACGTGAGCTTCTTTTCGTGTTCATTACACTGATACCTTTCATTCGCCAGTTCCAGTTGAGCTAGTTACCTCCTTTTTATGACTTATCATGATGGAAAAATGAGTAAGCACTGAACAAATTCTATGTTGAAAAAGGTTTTAAAGTTGTCTCACCAACACGAAATCACCATGCACTTTGCAACAGTACCATGTAAATCTGGAGAAACGTGCAAGCCGATGAGAAATATTCATTAAAAAGAGTTAAAACCTAATTTATTTTTAAACAATCAAGGATAATAACGATTTACCCTCACAGAAACTAACACACACTTTTGGAGAATCCGTTCTTGCGGTCGGAACCCCCGGTTAACAAAGCTTTGAAAAATTCAAAATAGTTTCATAATGTTCTTTAACCTCAACTGCATACAAATTTTGTTGCGTCTTTCTTGTTAGCCTTCTTGTAGATAATGATATATATTATACTAACTTCATGTTCGATATTCATACGCTGTGACGACTTCCTTTGCAACTTTGTAATTTTAAGGTTAATTTCATTGCTATGTCTGTACTTCTTTGATTTCTTGATATATATTGTAATGTATGACTATTCTCTTTGTTTTAAACTATCCCTCTCTATTTTTTGTGATGAAATCTTTTCTGTGACCAAAAAAATTGTTTTAATGCATGTACAGTCATTTGCAAAAGTCTCTGGGATAGTGCTGTCGCTGCTCTAGCGGCCAAAAAGTGCACCTATAATTTCTGTTGGTACTTCGTGATTTTGCAGGTAGGAAGGTATAGAAATAATTTTTATGAAAAAATCAGAAAAGTAAAATTATGGAATACAATAAATTAGTTAACAAATCCGGTCAGTATCATGACAGCAATAAAAGTTCTATTAGCGAACATAAAATTAGGGCCACGAATACAGCAACTTTAAATAAAACTGAGCATTTTTGCGAGAATCGCGAATATTTCAGTGTTAGTTCACATCTTAAAAGAGCAAACGTTAAATGGAAATTTACAGCAATTACGGTTTAGTATTTGAAAACGGCAATACATTCTAGAAGCTCTCTTTTGTGCGTTTCCGTCGTCTGTCTTAACGACTCGTTACATTAAACAAAAAAACGCATATCGCAAGAATTAGAGATGTTAAACCTATGAGAAGAATATTCAACGTGGAAAATATAAAATTGGTACAGATCTTAACAAAGCTTTAATTTCCCAACTTAAACCTTCACTCAATTATATCCTCTTTAGATCTTATGGATTATCTCCTCTTCCACCCCACTTTTCCTCTATTTCATTTATTTCTATCAACGTTTATTTTCATTTCATCCCTCTTCCATCGCCTCCACTCCAATTCCACCCGTTCCTTCAGAACAAACAGAGGCCCACAACTCCTCACAAATCTCGATCCTTGGAACCAAAGCAATAAGTGACACTCTTTATGTTTGGGAGCAAACTTTGGGGTCTCAATTACTCCTTTGTTTCCTTCGCTCCATTGTGCGGCAGCCACTCCTTAAGATTCGCCGCGTCAACGCACTCCTTAAACAATCGACAATCGGCCACCGGACAAGAGATGAAAGGGTGGCGTGGGAGAGATAGAAGTCACGCGCATAGAGTACGCGTTTGTTTTTATTTCCATCTTTTGCTGCTCTTGGGTCATTCACTCGCTCCGAAGAAAGAAAGAGAAAACGAAAAAAAAAACTATCGGTTTCCTTGGCTCCAGCGAGATTGATGATGCGTATGAGACAGAGGCCCCTGTAGAAATGTCTGCGAACGGAATATGAATTAAAGGCTTAGCTGGTCTCCGTTAGCGAACAAGGGGATATTTCGGGGGGGGAAATGTACATGGAACAGCTTCTTGAGTAGGTTTAACTAATACAAGTATTACAGAGGTTGTTACAAGACAGGCTATTCCAACTGGGTGCCTTAGGGTGACCATTCCTTTTTACTAGATGTCGATAAATCTCGGGTTTATGCTGTAGATGATACTTTGTACTTTACTTTCAATCATTCGGCTAAACCCTATGGCTATACTCGATAGTATTTTCACTGTATTCTCACGCACTTATGAAAATAGTATATTAATAATATTAATGAAAAACTACAATAATGTATAATCCCTTAAAGAGACTGAAATATCCTCTCCCTTTTATAATAAAGGTTCCAATCCAATTAAAAAAAGAAAGTTCATGAGAAAACTAAGGTATTGATAGAATAAACATAACTAAGAGGATGGTGAATGTAGCACTCGATTTAAGAACGAAACACTCATCCTTTTAGGACAGTTAAAAAATTAAGCATCATAACATAACATAACTCATCATATAGCACTACTTTCGATCGGATCATCCACATTGTTTTTAACATTATGGCAGATTATTAAACGATAGCTTGGCTAGGATAACGTAGAAAATCGATTCCAAAAGAACTTGCTTTAGCCAAAACCTAAGCAACTAAAAGACTGAAACGAGGAGAGATGATGCTAAAGACATCTACGATCGTACACTTGTGAGAAAAAAGGGGCTGCATCCAATACGTTATGGTATATTTTGATTGATTTACGCGCAAGTACACGCGCATAATCCGAAATTCCTTTCCTGAGATCGATAATGGAGCAAAACGTTATTTAATAGACGAAACATTAGTTATCACAGGTTCTACCTGCACAGTTCCCTCTTATGGTGCAAATGAAAGACATTACTTTATAAACTTGATGTTTCATATATGTAGGAAAACATACTTCTTATTCTTTCAAGCTGATAATAAACTATTCTTGATCGATTTCTACAGCAATGAAAAAAAATATGATATCTGCAAAATTCTAAAAACCTCCTTAAACTTTAATATGAAAGGAAACGCATGCAAGTCGGAATGTAGTGCGATAATAGAATGATGCAATGTTTCCTCGACAATGAAGTTAAGATAACGCGCGAGAACTGCTTACACTGATATTCTAACATTTACTTAGTGCAAATCATGTTTTTAATCTTCGCACCCAAAAAAGTCGCAAAACTATCGATAAAATATCTTTAGTTATTGAAAAACGTTGCATTTCACAGTTGCATGAAATTCGTAAGCATGTTGTACTCCGTTTGAATCCAATGATAGCATCACACAATTGGCACTCAAATCAACACAAAATCACGCATCAAAATGATTGCCACATTTGATTATGGAAATGAATGAATGTTTATGAAGATGAGATGATCTATAACAAGAAAAACAACGAGTGATACGTAAGCATTTGCTCATTTCTCGCGCAATAATGAATATTAAGCCATGGTGGTAAAACTCGTTCATCGCCGGGGAAGTCATTTTGCCGCTCCGCGATCCATGCGAATAACTCTCATTTTCTCGAAAGGAATTCCGATTGCCATGTAGTCCGCAATCATTCAACAGGTATTAAGGGCGATAAAAGAACCGGTACATGTATTGGTGGCGGCGTGCAGAATTAGTTTATCTTGATTGGCTATCGTGTACTGGCTAATTCTCCTGGTTCGGATTGCATTTTTTCTCCGTGTCCCGCAAATCTCTCGAAATCTCCGGAATTGAGAATGGTCGTTCACAGCCAATTGGCATCACAACAGCGACAGAAATAGGCATGGAAATGGGGTCACATATAGAGGATTAATACGGATCCAAACAAATGAGTCGATGTCATTCAATAAGGATGCAAATTCCGCCGATTCACGCTACGAGGCCGGAATGGTGCGCTCGAATTCTTTCGTTGCGTCTTTGTCTTCCCCACCAACGCACACTGCTTCGCTTTGATTACCTTTGATCCTTTTATTCCTAATCGATATTTCCCATGAAGTATGATTAAGCTCTCAAAATCATCCGATTATTCACTTACGGTTGAGTGATGGGGAAAAGCACCGTTTGATTGAGCGCAAAAGTTCATTTAAACCTTAGCAACCGAAATTCCGCCCCAAACAAGCCAGCGACCATGCATATTCAGGGATAATAATCTTCCTCGATTCGGTATCTAATTGAAGAAGTATGAATGCGATACCGAAACAAAGCCTTTGTGGTTATCTTTAAAAGAATCTATATCAGTGACTCCGCTGTCTCATTCAAAGAGATATTTCGAGCAGATTTGGAAATCAAAATAGCCGACAATCATCAATTTACAAGGAAATGATAGATAATATACCGAAAGCAAACCTTAAATGTGCATTTCGTTACGAAAATATTAATTTAAAAAATGAGGCATCTACTAACGCTTTTGATTCGTAGAATCATAGCCTATACAAACATTGTGAATGATAGCCGATTTCTCCCCGTGATAAATTATCGGTAATATCGGAAAATGAATACAGGAGGGTTCTAAATGGTACACACTAAGCAAATAGTTTAAGAACAACTTTCCAGCTTTTATCTAAACAAAACTAAATACGACAATTATAATCTTCTAATACAGACACCCGATGTGAAAGAGGGTTCATAGCCCGTTCTACTGATATCTTTCTGCCATATTTTTCGATAATTCCTTAAGTACTTCTGAGACGGAAAAATTATTTGTTTCTTTAAAGCAAAACTTGGTAAAACATAAAAGATCCTTATTTATTTTTGAACATTTTCGAAAATAAAAAAAATAATTTTCTTGATAATGAGTTACATGCAAGCGCCCTAAATACTCTTTTACTAGCAATAAATATGATATTACACCGAGGACACTATTTCGTCCATTAGCTATTCGTAACTACTAACTATTATTATGTAATTTGAAAAAATATTCTCACTTTCCAATCAGATTTATAAGTTTACCATGAACATGAGAATTAGTCAAAATAAAATAATTAAAAATTGTAACTAAGTATAATGTTGCTGTTCCACATATCAATTCGTCTATTATAGGATCGATTAAGCTACACCGCTTGATGAAAGTTTTATAATGCCCATGAGAAATATGGTGAAGAAAAAGTAAAACAACGTTCCCTTTGTTATGAGTTCATATTTTACCGAAGGCACTTTTTATACATTAAAGTAATTATTTAGATGTGAGTTCCACCCATTACCCTTAAGCTAAAATAAATAATTGCCTAAAATGTTTTTCAAAGAAATAACTTTATTCCAGTTGAAAAGATCCCTTGAAGATTGATCCCAACAGATGAACTGAATTTGATTGAAATACATCAGCCACACACGATCTCTCCAGTGTTTCACCAGTGAATGAAGGCAATGAGTTATACCTCTATTTTATTGTAGAATAAGTAAACATTTTAAACTATTCTTTTTTTATCAATTTATTCTTTTTTGTTGTTAATTTTATTTTTAATTTATTTCTTTATTTTTTTATTAAGTCCCTACTCTCCATAAAAAATTTAAAACGTTAAACTGATATATCCCCACTGAATGGAAAATATAATAAACATGCTCAATGAGAAAATGCATTTCTGAATGGGATTTCATTACATTTAAACTCCCAAGTGTGACATTGCTAACAGGAATCTGTTGTATCATGTCAGGCAAACCTTAAATCTTTCAGACAATCAGAAGAAACTCCTTTAAACGTTTGCAGGAAGATTTAAGTGTATACTACCCATTAGAAAGAATAGGTGGAAGATATAAACAAAAAAAATTGATGCACTCACTTTCACTTGCAAATCACTTCGCTTCATAACGGTCTTACCTGAAAATAAAGGAAAATTATAAATATATGTAGTTAATTTCCAAAAGTATTCATCAACTCATTCTTTCAAAGATTAAGTGGATGGCAGAAAATGAACTATACTGTTTTACGGATTCAAAGTAAGGACTAATCAGTAATAATTATAATAAGAGCATTCAGATTATATAGAGAGGTATATGCTGTCATGAGGTAGTGAAATCATACTCTTAACACTATCTAATAGAGAACCATATATCAAACTCGGCAGTTTTGATGGAAATATATATAACATGATATGCTTTACTGATATGTGTTTATAAAATAAGTTTTCACTTGAGTCTTCCATAAACCATTCTTTAATCAACTAATTTTAATTATTCAATTTTTCCTAACAAATAATACGTCCTATACTAGGCATTTCAATACAAATAGCAAATCTAACGACTGAAAATTTTGTTTCCATTAAATAACGTGTGTATAAAGGACAAAGTGTAAAAAATAGGAGAAAAAAAAACTGATAGCCCGCTTACACATGCGTGCGCAAAGAGGACGCCAGAAAAGCACGATAATATGCTATTCGCCCACGGAAAATGGAGTCGTTTCGTTAGGAACAGTTGAAGATTGCCGCCCGTCTGCCGGAATCCATGGAAGCGTACAGAATGCTACAGCGAGCATATAAAGTTGATGTTCTGTCATAACCCACCACACTTCCATGCTTAGAAGAGTTTTAGTGGGGCAGTGTTTCGATAGCAAATCAGGACGGTCCAAAAACCACAGATAAAAAATCATGACCATACACAGCTGCCGTTACGGTCGACGAATTACAGTGGACCGACTACCATAAATGTTAAGGGTTTCGCATGGCAGTGAATTATACATGATCGCACATGAAGTGCGTCTGTGTCTGGTAGGCTCTGACATTTCTGAAGCCAGAACAGAAGATGATGGTAGATATGTGTCGTGAGCTCCAACGTCTGGTTGCTGAGAATGGTAAGGCATATATGGATGCTATCATTACTGGTAATGGCGATGAGATACTGGTGTCCATGGCGATAATATTTGGTTTAATATCTATGTCTATGTAAGTACCGTGCAAGCCGCCTTTCGGTGTGTGGCAGGGGGTGCATGAGCCATGACTAATATTAATTATATAATTATCATTTCCCTAATCGATTACTTTCGCGTATCTTTTGCGGAAAAAAATAGTTCTAGAATCGATTGGTTCTAGGATCTATTTCCCTGATCTTCCTATCGGTATCGGAACAGTATCGGAACGGCCTACGTTGCATGGTGAACGCATTATATCGGCTACATCATCTCTGAACGAACTTACTCTAAATTTATCCAATAAATAATCCTTTGTCGAAATCTTATTACTTCTAAAGATTCCCATCTTGCGTCTTGAAGCATCTGAGTGACGCTCACTGATTTATCGTAGCAATTGTTCACAAAACGTATCCCCTTTCGCTGCACCTTTTCTTATACTCAAATGCAACACTTGTCGACAGGGTTCCATACACTACAAAATACTCAAGATGAGGTCTAACTAACGCAAAATAACATTGCTCGCGAACTGTTTTGTCGCTCCGACCGACTTTTCTTTTAACGAACCCGTTTTAAGATTTCGAAATCGTTTTGTTCATCATCAGTTACTGATAAAAAACCGTCTAGCCGATTCAAACCAGTATATTTCGCTCTAATTATAGTATAGTACTGCAGACCTGAAAGCAAGGCCGGCCCTGGGTGTACTGGTGCCCCGGGACAACTGTCATGTAGGCTCCCCTTACATTTAGATATTTGCAAAATATTTTAAAGACCATTACTCAAAGACCACTATTTCTAGGTAATGCTTATTTTTGCGAGAAAATATTTTTTGTATTCATTAGAATTAATTTAGTAAATAATTTTAACAATTTATTATAATTATTATTTCTCAAATTATCATAACTGTAAGATTTAAAAAAAGTAAAGAAAAATCTCATCTTAACAACCTGCAGTTGTTGAAAAATTGAAATATCTATCGCAAATTCATTTATTTTAATGTTTCCTCGTTTGCAAAGGCTGTGCCCAGTGTTTAAGTTTTGGTTGTTATTATTACCTATACAAAAACTAATTGCCTTAACTTCTCTAAATGTAAAAATAATTTTTGGAGTCACGTCTACCTGAAAGGAGTCATCTGTACTGGAGGATACGGGTGGTTTCCTCCATAACATTACCTTCGATTGAATCTATAATGAAAATTGTGAAGTTATGGTAATAATAAAAGCATGACACCAGTTATTAATATATGTATTTCAATCGGTAAATTGCGGCGCGTGTTTACGACAATCATCTCCTGTTACAATAAATCAGATGGCCAACCAAAATTCACAGGTTAACGAATAAAAATTTCCGGTTGTTCCTCAAGTGTTTTGATTTTCCGCTTCGGACTCGCTTTTCTGCCCGGAAGAAAATTACGGTTTCTCCGGTATCTGTTTCCGGCTCTGTAACGCGTCAATGTCCTGTCACGATCCTGTTTCTACATAGACGCCTTTGGGTCGCCCACAGTCGGTTTGCGACGAAATAAAAGTGAACAAAAATTGCAATAAATAGGCTTTCCCCTCATTGGCGCAAATATCACCCGATTAACATGCGATTGACCCACTTTGTGCGGGTGACTCCATCTTCACCTGAGAGCTATTTACTTATTCCGGTCACGTTCGAAATTGGATCCGCAGGTCGCGCAAAATGACACCGAACAAACAGCGAGGAATCATGGGAGCGGATTATGCCAACGGAGACATCCAGATAAAACGGATTATTTCGTTCTGACGCCAGATAAAACAAAGTCTGACGAGCATACATCCAAAGGGATGAAAAAGTGTCTTTTTTTACCTCTGAAAAAGCGAGTTTGAATTCAGCGGAGGTTGACGTTTTCCCCCTAGGATCTATGCTCTTTTGTGCAGCCTAGTATTTGCAGACGTCGCATTTGCCGATCGGGGTGACATTTTCCCTTTGAATTTCGATTTTTACGTCGACGTAAAAAGGGACTGTGACTGCTACACTGCTCGGCATAAAAATACCTCGAGAAAGATGTTACCGAATTTCTAAAAATGGACAACTGAAACTGTAAATGTAAGCAAAACTGCAAAGAATTAATATAAAAGAATTTTCCATTTTTACTGAATGTAGCTTTTAAAGCCTTGAAGCGTCTCAATGAACAATTGTTGACCTTCGTGGAAAAAATGACCTTTCCTTCGTTGAAAGGCGAGCTATTCCAAGTGTTCAACCTAGGTTAACGTGCTCTTAATTTCCCTTGTTAATTACTCATTTCACGTTTCTTTATACTAAACTATAACGGTGGCAGCAAAATTCGACCGAAAATTGTTGAATTTTGACCAAACCAGCACCGAATGAACATTGCTAATGAGTTGTTGAATAAAGTCAATGACAATCCAGAACTTATTAAACGGGTCATAAAAAATTCAACAATTTTGGGACAAATTTTGCTGCCACCTTTTTCATGCCCAAAACATCTGTAAAAATTGCTTGGCATGTGCAAAATAATATTCCAACCTTATCAGCAATTACAGTGATTTGGTGATCGTCCTTAATCATTTTCTTCACCTTCACGACGTTATCATCGGTTGTCGATGTGCTGGGACGTCCGGGACGATCCAGGGACATCTTCAATGTCTTCACGACCCTCTTGAAAACGTTCGTACCGCTTGTAAACGCTCGTGTTATTCATTGAAAATTCACAACAAGTAACATTTAACATTTACAATGTAGTGCAGCACTTTATTCCTTTTCTAACGCAGAATTTAATACAAATTCTTATTTCCATTTTTGCCGCAAGTCAAAAATCGCCGATCACAGATAAACAAGTATAACCTTTTTGACTGCCAACAATAGGCTAAGCTTTTAAAATGGCTGCCCTTAACAATGTACGTTAGGGACATGTGTACTAATACCGAGAAAAAAATGATAATTGGAATTAAACAGCCCGAGAAATTAAAAAAAATCAGCTTTGTTTTTGATCACACCTCGTACGCCTTAAGGGTATTGGGGAACCTGGGTTCGAGTCCAAGTCATGTCATTATTTTCACATATGCTTCACCTTGGAATTTCAACCTCAAGACTTTGTAAATTACCTTTTCCTCAACCTTGTGGATTCTCCTTTGTCCCAGTAACATCGAGATTTCACCTGAAAAGGAGTAACCCCTTATAACATTTTTCATATTTCTCGAAACCTACCCGCTGCAACAAAGTGATCGACCTATTTAACATTGTGAGCCTCACAATCCAATTTTACAGATATTAATCGAGACCTCGCTTCGGATGAGCGCAAGAGTCCAATAAGAAATCTGCCATATAAGGGCCTTTTCCGAGCCCTAAAAAGGTCCTCCTTTCAACGAGATGCCTCTCAAATCCATTCTCGAGCCCTTCCAAACCTTTGACACAAAACCATTTCATCCTTTAAACCTTCCGAAAAATCCCTCCTCGCCCTTTCCCGATCCCCTTCCACGTCAAGCCACTTTTCCTTTGAACCTTTCTGCGTCATACTTTCCTTTCCCCGCTTATCTCCTCTCCGATTCCATATTTCACCTTGCAATCTCTCCATAACTTGGGTCTCCTCCCTGCAATGCCATATTCTCCTTATCGTCTCCCTTCGACCCTTCCTTACAAACCGCTCGGCTTACCTCGCATCGCATCCTCACACATCCCACTGACTGCCTTTCAAATGCGGATACTCTCTGTTCTAAGAATCGAGCATCCGTCATACGATGAGGTAGTGGAACAAAGAGGCTTGCTCTGCGTGCAAAATGAAGTTCTCTGAAACCGCGCGAAACTACGACCATTACCAAATTACATCAGAATACTCATCTTGTGATTCCCCAAAACTGGGTAATACATCGATCAATAATGAGTTTGTGATAACCGCTATCGGAAAATCAGTATATGATTGACTACGATTGCTCATTTAGATGATAGTGAATCACCGACTGATCTCAATTAGACCCCCGATAATCTAGATTGCGTATTAACTGAGTGTTGGCAAAATTAACGAGAAGTAAATTGCTTATGACCTTAAATCAAGCCATTTTTGATCAAACAGATGGATTTCGCCACTATCCGTCAACATTAAGCGCAATTGTTTCGACAGTAAACATCTTTTATTTGTAGGAAACTGGGTACGTATATGGAAAGGGACGTAAAACCTAGGATAACTAACAAATAGACGTGAACTATGCGGACACCCGTTTATCCGCAACCCAGATAATCCGAACCTGCGTTATTGTATTTGCAGTTTCTTCGTATAGGATGGTATTTGACCTCAGTAAATTAGACCTCAAATAATCGATCCCACCAATAGTTTAAAATATATGCACTCTCTTTAGGAGCATTACGGTGAACTGTGAAAATGAAAAGTGAATGGAGGAAAGAAATTTTTAACTCGAGAAACCTCAATGATTTTGCACTCTATCTGATCCCGATAGTAAAATTACACAATGACCTCCATTATATTATAATCCAGACAAGAGAGGGGTAAGGGAAAATGCCAACTAACGAGCCCCATTTAAGCCCGGATTATTACAGAGGAATGTTTGGGCACTCCATCAAATTCATCAGCCGACTCCATTAGTGCTGGATGTTAAGTTAAGACTAAAAGGGGGAAGGCGTATGCTTCTCCATGTATTAAAGCGAAAAGTATATGGTATTCATTTATTATAAAATTCCGCAGCAGTAAGACTCTGGGTCAGGTGGCGACGTTACGTTACATCACATTCACCAACTCAAACGATACTACATTTTTGCTAACACAAATCGAAAAAATAGCTCATAAATAACCTCTCCCATTAGTTTAATAGTAATAATTAGTAATCGCTTACGAATTACACTACTTTACGTACAATTTAAACGGCTATAGTTTTCCTCTTGACCTACAACTACTACAATCCGCATGTACATTTAACAATCAGCAGAAACAAATCCCCAAAGCCTTGCATAAACCATACAGGATATCGATGCATAAACATCATCGCCCACAATTAAATTAAGTTACAGCGCTGCTAAATAATTATAATGTACATATGAATTTGCAATTAACTTGAAATATCCTTAGTACCACTTGCTTATATTACTTATCATTGGAAGTATAACAACTGCGTAAGCCGCACGTCCCCAGATGGGACCCGTGTTTAAGAGTCAAACGGGAAGTACCATCTGGCAACGTGAGCCTTGCGGAGTATCTTAAAAACCTCTGATTCATTAACGGCTGTGTTCCAGTTTTCTTTCCTTTCATAACTTCCAAAAGCTCTTTCTTTAAACGTTCCTATGACATAGGGTTAAATGTAAAGAGAGACTAACTGGACTCTATATCGCTCTGAAATAAGTTCCAATATTACTATTTATGACGTAAGATTCATCAGAATACGAAGCATCAACTGCTTCAGAAGAGGTAGAATACTTTTAAACGTTTAATTAATTCATAACTATTAAGCAGTATACTGATATTAATGCATCATTTTGTATCTGTGAGTGTGGATCCACCCCACTGCACTAACGGCATTGCCAGGCTGAATTCTGGCTGGACAAACGTAGGGTTGAAGTTTAGCCGATAACTTAGGGAACCGCCCAAATCGATCCTTTCCCTTTGATCCAAATAAACTTTCGCTCACTTTTCTCCGGACCTGATGTCGTCCACTCAATCTCTATGCCTTTCCCTCTTGTGCATCCCATCCATCAGACCTTCCCTCATATCCCTTTAATCCCGACACCTCGCTTTCTTCTCGCGCCGCCAAAAATGCACAAAGTGAGATAAAAATCGATGAGGACCTTCCAGCCACATGCACAGCAACAAACAGAATATCTCGGAAAGAAAAGAGCACATCTCTTTCTCGGGTGAGTAACTTGCCCGTTCATGTATCTTTGAATTTGAGAAAGGAGTGGTGATGATGTAATTGGGATGAAGAGAAGGGTTAATAGGGAAGGCAAAGCGGTGAAAGATGAAGAGAAAGAATAATATATCTTCCCAAAAGTATCATAGTACTTTCGGTGGCTATACTGGGTGTCTGAAAGACAAATGACATATACAGGGGCGTAACCAGGAATAGTTCGAGGGGAAGGGAGGTTGCCTTGTCCTTGTAACCAGTTCCATATTTCCATCTCCGATCTTTAATTTCCTCAAAGGTTCTGGTGACCATTAAACATTGTATGTCATCTAGTAACTTCTTCCTTGGTCTTGTCTCGTACCAAGAATTTTTTCTGTCACCATATCCGTTATAAAGATATTGTGCCAAAGAAAGTATCCGACAAATTTTCTTTTTCTTTTCTACATAGCCTTTATTTAGTTCCTTTCCTCCTTGACCTCCATCAAAACCTCCACGTTGCTTTACCTTTATACCCAACTTGTTCTTGTTATCTGTATCCAAAGTAACATTTCCATAGCACTCAGCCGAGTCTTCTCCAACTTTTCCATTGTCGAAGTATAACTTCCATATAACTTTACGATTCAAATAAAGGTTTTCACGAATGAACATAATTCCAAACTCATGTGTTGATTTCTGAAAATACTGAAGGATTTGGTACTTTCCCGGCGGAACCGAGATATATTTCTACTCTGAAAATACTCTTTTGATTTTCAAACGCTTTCTTAGCCATAGCTATACTTTTTCTTACTTCCGAGAAACATCTCGCATTAACGCTAGTAATTATGCTCCCAATGTAAGAGAATGCCTTTACTTGAGCAACGAAGTAAATTCAAAATTGCCAACGTTCCTGGGGCAGGCAAACATCTGGCCCAAGTTTCATAAAAATTGAATCAGATTTATATTAACATATGCTCTATGCGGGTCACTAGAGGCGACTGTCACTGTAAGTACTTAAACATATGCAAATTACCTCCTATAACCAAGAGTTTTTAAAATCCATATGAAATAAATTGAAGAACACTAAACTGCATAGAAATACATATCAGGAAAAGGTAGAAATAAAATTTACGTAAATAAATAAATAGTGTGAATATTGATTCGCCCTTTCCATTTGAAAACCAATTTCAGCTCTAGAAGGGTTTAACCCCCAAAAACTGGCTTAGTGAATGGTATATCAATAATTTGCAATCATAATATTGCAGATATCTACCGCATACCTACATGAGAAGCTTCCATCTTATATTTAGAAAGCGATAGATGGCATTCATTTATAATTATGGTATAAGCCTACTGTATTTTTTATCTGTGGGTGTCATAGACTCAGTATCAACAATTGCGTTTTTCTTCGAACCGTTGGATGCGCAAAGTATGTTTCACTTAATTTGTATTCATTATTGCATTTAATGTTTTAATCCGCGCTAATGCTCCCTAATGAGAGAAATGGTTCGGCGTGGGCGAGTGCAGATGCAGGAGGAGAAAAGCCACATCAAAAGACGACCGAGCGAAATTGCGCAAACACGCGGTTTGCTTGAAAGAACGAGTCTAGCTGAGGTGTCTCTCTGTGGGTCCCCCTTTCGGGAGATCCGAGAAGTGCGCATTTCGGAAGACAACTGAGGTCCTTATCGCGTGCGAAATGCAGCGGAGTCTAATTGGAGGGAAAGGAGAGAAAATGGAGTCATTCGGGTGGCAATTGGAGGAAATCTTCCCTTGGAAAGGAGTATTGTCTATCCTTGGATGAGAAAGCGTGTTCTGATTTGCCGACCTCCAGCGTCTAGCGCTCTGTTTCACAAAAGGGATCCAAGGGGGAGAGTACTACAAGGTTCTCCTCAATGCTACGAACGATTCGCCGCGGAACTTTTCCACTGCTCTTAATCAAACGGCTCTCATGTTCATACAGAGGTATTTCTAGTATTTTAGAGTGATAAGAAGAAGGGAAAACACACGAGTCGCTAATTTCAGTGGTATCATGATACGACTCAGGGTACCGTTAATAAATAATTCTTTTTTGTGCTTTCAGAATCTATAGGTTATGTATTATAGAGGTAAACCACAGAAGACATGGCAGCACACGTAGTTTATGATATGAAATGAACATAGTCAACCCTAACCCAACCCAACCCAGCTTTTTTACGTACTCAAAATTATATAGTTATAAGTTAAGTACTTTTCGAAAATTCTTTCATTTTACGACTTCGGTATTTCTAATCAAACCATTGACGGTTAATTTGAATTTCCTAACAAAACTAAGTAAAGCAAAGCGCCATAGGAGACATTATACTGTCAAATATCAAATAATTCCTGGCTTCATCCTGAAGATGCCTCCAGATGAGGGTGATGAAACGTCGATAGACTTCAAAGCAGCGGTCCAGCTGACAACCCGAGAGAATTCCATGCAATAAGATTGTGTGGTTTAATACCTTCGCGGGCTAAATGAAAGTATTCTCGGAATATGGGCCGGATTTGGCCCTTGGGCCGTAATTTTTGCTCCACTTTTCTAGAGCGCCATATTAACAAAGTGAAGTAGAATGCAGCGTTTCGTACAGCGGGAGATACTATTTTACTTGAAATGCATAAAATTACTCAAAAATTTGCATTCTTCGCAACTATTTGGTGCTTTACCCCTGCTTCGCGTCAAATAATGTGGGTTAATCTTGCCATTTCTGTGCATCTGTGTTTTCGTGTTTTATTCATTCTAGATGTCATGCTCAATGAGAAATTGAGCCAATTATGAAAGCCCGTCCTTCCGACTGAGGAAACTGCGAGCTGGATTTTATTGAAGGAAAAATAACTTCGGAGGAAGATGCAAATTGTCACAGTCGCCAGGTCATCTTTATAGCTAAACATGAATGGAAATGCCAAGAGGTCGGAACAAGGACGGTGAATTTTAGTACAAGTGCATGCGTAACAAATCTGGTCGCATCTCCATGGAGATAACTGGGGCACCGATATCTCATGGCCTAGCTCCGATTATGAGCGCAGAATAAAACTCGGAACTCTTCATTTTGTCGGAAAGAGGCGGAAATGAGAATCCTGCAGAGAATTGTATTTACTATTCCTACATAAATCGAAGCAGTTTATTTACGTCATACCGATGAGTGCATTTTAAGACAAAGAGGTCATGAAAAATTGAAACTTTGAGTTGATTTAACCCCGTTCCGTAATATTCCAAGACCGAATTCAGCACTGCAGGAAAACAGCTGACATTGCGAAGTGAATTTATTAAATGAGTTACACTTTACGGAAAAAATATCCTCTTAAAACTCTGCGTCGCTTAATTAGATGAAAGTTGTGAGACAGCTAAGTTTTATTTGTTGGACAGAGAAATGTAACATTTTAGCTGATGTCGGTCGGATGCAGGAACGAATATTCCGTTTCTTCCACAGCAAAACTGCATAACATTTCCCTTCCCATAATGCATCACTTTAGTCACTCAGCTTTCATCCATCCTTTTATATGCCCAAACAAACGTAAAACGTCCCATTCGAACTGATCACGCAGCCTGAAAGGGGTGCTTCACGATGTTTTGGACATACATAAAGAATGAATGCCAGCAGAATTACTCAAATGAATAAACTTTTCACCTGCAGGAATACTCATCCGTAAGACCTCTTGGACATTAGTTTTATATTAATCATAACTCAAATTAAGCCCGTAAATTTAGTAAAAGGGCGTGAAGAACGTATTCACACAGAAATTTCAGCCTAAAAATGCACCTGACAGAGGCGTAGAGCGCATAAAAAATTAACGCGCATATGCGTGTCAAAATAGCGTGACTACAGCGCGCGATCCGACGGAAACATCCCTAAATCAACAACAGGCGTCACCTGCCATCGCAAAACTCACCAATAAACAAAGTCTCGTGAATATCCCGCGGGAGAATTCGGAGATCATTACAATTAAGTAATAAAAGGCACTTCCAATCCATCTCTCGCGGGGTCAGCCCACAAACGATCAGGTTCCTGTTTCTGAACACCGATGAAGAGGAAAAGTCCCATTAGAAGAGAAGGGTGTATTTTAAAGAGACGGACATTTACCTAATTTCGTTCGAATCCCCCGTAATTCATGACGCCCTGGATATTAATCCATCTCCTCCTTGTTCGTTGCGTGCGGCGCGGGGAAATAAAACGACGGCATTCGAAAAATGGAAGGGCGTATATATTTTGACCCGATTCGGGCTACGCCCAAGCACCACGCGAGGGTACCTTGTCATCTTGAGGCATATTTCCTATGAAGAGCATTCCCTTTTTTTCTTCCGAGGTCAGGGTGTGCCTTCAACGGCGCCCCGTTGAGAGACGCCCATGACGTCTTTCGTACTCTCGACGCAGAGGTTCTCCAGCTCTAGGAGCGTTCTTTTAATTTTTTCAAAAGAGCGATAAAGCCCAGAAAACTCATCCCCCCCTTTGGTATTTCCGAGGTTTCTCCTGGTTCCGGAATGAATTGAATGCGCCAAGGCGAAGCAGGGGTCGAAGAGGAACAGGTTTTTCAATTTACTCAAAGTTTCCGTGAGAATCCGCATCTCGTGTCGGAGGGTATAAAATACGTTTGGGGACGCTACGATCTCGCTTGCTGAGACACGAGTCATTTTCTTCGGAAATTCTTCTTTAAGGAGATAAGCACTCGTCTGATTGAATAGACTCGTATAAATACTCGATGGTGGACTTGTGTATGATAAATGGATCGTTTAAAGAATTATTATTTATTCTTAGGCAGACTTTACTCTTAAGTAAAGTAAGTTTGTGCCAACTCTTTAGCCAATAATACTTTCCGTTCTACCACTTCGGANAAATAAGATGCCCTGAGAAAATCTCTGATTTACATCCTTTTACTTAAAATTGAATTTTCATGAACTCCATTTTTTTGGGTAAACATTGGGAATGTGGTAAGGTGTTAAGGGGAATCCTTGGTTGTGTGATGGACCTGGATTCAGTGAACGCCACGATGGGAGTGAAGGTCAATCAGGAATATCGACAATTTCGTATGATCTTGGATATCTTGTTAATACGAACCGGTGAACGTAACAACAATCCTAATCAACAAATCATATATTGGTACATCACAATTACAAAGATATACGTATGCCACAAATACAAACCAGTAGTCGTAGCAGATGTAATGCAAATGAATTGAAATGTCTAATTGAAAACGAGGGAAGTTGAAAGGAATATAGGTTAGTAAGAAGAGCGACGTAGTAAAGTATTGATAGGATAGATAACACAGAGGCGGAAGATAAATTGAAAGAAGGGGAAATAATTAAAAGGAAATCAAGTGGGTAACGGAAGAAAAATAGAAAATTAGCATAGTACTTCAACAATAAGATCATAAAAGAACCAGAAAAAAGATAAATAAATGAATAGCCATCAGAATGACAAGTAAATAATATTTTACAATTAAGGGATTAGAAGGAACAGATTTCCAAGGTTATATTATAATAGGTTAAGTAAAATTCACATTCGAAAAATAAGGCGAGGAAGGTACCGAAGGGTCTGTACTTGATAGAAATCGAAGTAAACGTGGGCATACAAGAAAAAATAACCGTAACGGAAATATCTGTCATTGAGAATAGAACAAAAGAAAGAGCTGCCCATGGCACAAAAAGTCACTGACAGCTACACTGGAATTTCTATGACATAGATAAATAGTAAAATGGAGAAGAGTAATGGTAACTTTACACGTAAAGGTGTGCACCTAGAAAAATCCCAAGGAAAAACGGACATCAAAAAGGCCGAGATGATCAGTAATCGATTCTGAAAACTTCTACTTTCCGGGCGAATGCTTTAACCAATTATTCTATCGAACAAGAGCATCCTCCAAGCCATTTTAGGAAGATTTTGTAGGAGGGGTAAAGTGGTGTTGTCCGACTGCGCGGCATCGTCCACGACCAACATCCTTGTTAAATGAGCGGCCATACAAAGTAGTGGAAAAGAGAAACACCCTTAAGGATAAAAGCACGAGGAAAAGGTAATTTAACACGTAGAAGCGTGCACCTATGTAAAATCCTAACGAAAAACCTACATGAAAAAAGTCTGAAAGGTTCAGGAATCTTCCACTTTCGTGGCTGATGTTTTATTTTATTTTTTTCATGCCCTTTCTGCCTTGGGAATGAAACAGAGAACAATTAGCTAAAGAGAAGCCCTGCCTAAGGAGATTGAGGTAGAACAGCATGAAAAACTGGGGGTAAATGATGGATAGATGAGGGGCTGGTGGTGAGACACAAAAGAAGGCAGAGGTTAAACGAGAATGGCTCAGGTGCAAGGCATAAGGAGGAAGATGCTGCGCCATCCATTGATCTCTTGTCGCGCGCACCAGAGGGAGAAATCCTCGTCATAAGGCACTCGGAAAAATTAGCGGGAGTGTGTTGACACGGGAGACGAGGGCGGAGTAGAAATAGGTCACTCCGAGACTTGAATCCGAGGCTACGCGGATTTCAAGCGCGTTTGCAGAGAATAGAAGCAGAGCGTTTTGACGAAGAGGGGAAAAAACCAACCCCCGGTGCTCCGTGCCGCCAAAATGAAAATCGGGAATTTTGCGAAGCGTAATCCGCGCGCTTTGTGAACCCCAATATGCCGGTTAACCAACCGAAGTTAATGTATTAATCGAGAGGTGGAATTCTATAAACGGGGAATTTGGGGAAATATTCAAGGGAATGAACTCTTTGGTTCGTTGGGACACAATGGCGAGTTTTAATCCGCGCTAATGCTCCCTAATGAGAGAAATGGTTCGGCGTGGGCGAGTGCAGATGCAGGAGGAGAAAAGCCACATCAAAAGACGACCGAGCGAAATTGCGCAAACACGCGGTTTGCTTGAAAGAACGAGTCTAGCTGAGGTGTCTCTCTGTGGGTCCCCCTTTCGGGAGATCCGAGAAGTGCGCATTTCGGAAGACAACTGAGGTCCTTATCGCGTGCGAAATGCAGCGGAGTCTAATTGGAGGGAAAGGAGAGAAAATGGAGTCATTCGGGTGGCAATTGGAGGAAATCTTCCCTTGGAAAGGAGTATTGTCTATCCTTGGATGAGAAAGCATGTTCTGATTTGCCGACCTCCAGCGTCTAGCGCTCTGTTTCACAAAAGGGATCCAAGGGGGAGAGTACTACAAGGTTCTCCTCAATGCTACGAACGATTCGCCGCGGAACTTTTCCACTGCTCTTAATCAAACGGCTCTCATGTTCATACAGAGGTATTTCTAGTATTTTAGAGTGATAAGAAGAAGGGAAAACACACGAGTCGCTAATTTCAGTGGTATCATGATACGACTCAGGGTACCGTTAATAAATAATTCTTTTTTGTGCTTTCAGAATCTATAGGTTATGTATTATAGAGGTAAACCACAGAAGACATGGCAGCACACGTAGTTTATGATATGAAATGAACATAGTCAACCCTAACCCAACCCAACCCAGCTTTTTTACGTACTCAAAATTATATAGTTATAAGTTAAGTACTTTTCGAAAATTCTTTCATTTTACGACTTCGGTATTTCTAATCAAACCATTGACGGTTAATTTGAATTTCCTAACAAAACTAAGTAAAGCAAAGCGCCATAGGAGACATTATACTGTCAAATATCAAATAATTCCTGGCTTCATCCTGAAGATGCCTCCAGATGAGGGTGATGAAACGTCGATAGACTTCAAAGCAGCGGTCCAGCTGACAACCCGAGAGAATTCCATGCAATAAGATTGTGTGGTTTAATACCTTCGCGGGCTAAATGAAAGTATTCTCGGAATATGGGCCGGATTTGGCCCTTGGGCCGTAATTTTTGCTCCACTTTTCTAGAGCGCCATATTAACAAAGTGAAGTAGAATGCAGCGTTTCGTACAGCGGGAGATACTATTTTACTTGAAATGCATAAAATTACTCAAAAATTTGCATTCTTCGCAACTATTTGGTGCTTTACCCCTGCTTCGCGTCAAATAATGTGGGTTAATCTTGCCATTTCTGTGCATCTGTGTTTTCGTGTTTTATTCATTCTAGATGTCATGCTCAATGAGAAATTGAGCCAATTATGAAAGCCCGTCCTTCCGACTGAGGAAACTGCGAGCTGGATTTTATTGAAGGAAAAATAACTTCGGAGGAAGATGCAAATTGTCACAGTCGCCAGGTCATCTTTATAGCTAAACATGAATGGAAATGCCAAGAGGTCGGAACAAGGACGGTGAATTTTAGTACAAGTGCATGCGTAACAAATCTGGTCGCATCTCCATGGAGATAACTGGGGCACCGATATCTCATGGCCTAGCTCCGATTATGAGCGCAGAATAAAACTCGGAACTCTTCATTTTGTCGGAAAGAGGCGGAAATGAGAATCCTGCAGAGAATTGTATTTACTATTCCTACATAAATCGAAGCAGTTTATTTACGTCATACCGATGAGTGCATTTTAAGACAAAGAGGTCATGAAAAATTGAAACTTTGAGTTGATTTAACCCCGTTCCGTAATATTCCAAGACCGAATTCAGCACTGCAGGAAAACAGCTGACATTGCGAAGTGAATTTATTAAATGAGTTACACTTTACGGAAAAAATATCCTCTTAAAACTCTGCGTCGCTTAATTAGATGAAAGTTGTGAGACAGCTAAGTTTTATTTGTTGGACAGAGAAATGTAACATTTTAGCTGATGTCGGTCGGATGCAGGAACGAATATTCCGTTTCTTCCACAGCAAAACTGCATAACATTTCCCTTCCCATAATGCATCACTTTAGTCACTCAGCTTTCATCCATCCTTTTATATGCCCAAACAAACGTAAAACG
This sequence comes from Ladona fulva, assembly GCA_000376725.2. Lineage (NCBI taxonomy): Eukaryota > Metazoa > Arthropoda > Insecta > Odonata > Libellulidae > Ladona > Ladona fulva. Next base: position 401,093 of record KZ308232.1, on the reverse strand, counting down.
TCCCATTCGAACTGATCACGCAGCCTGAAAGGGGTGCTTCACGATGTTTTGGACATACATAAAGAATGAATGCCAGCAGAATTACTCAAATGAATAAACTTTTCACCTGCAGGAATACTCATCCGTAAGACCTCTTGGACATTAGTTTTATATTAATCATAACTCAAATTAAGCCCGTAAATTTAGTAAAAGGGCGTGAAGAACGTATTCACACAGAAATTTCAGCCTAAAAATGCACCTGACAGAGGCGTAGAGCGCATAAAAAATTAACGCGCATATGCGTGTCAAAATAGCGTGACTACAGCGCGCGATCCGACGGAAACATCCCTAAATCAACAACAGGCGTCACCTGCCATCGCAAAACTCACCAATAAACAAAGTCTCGTGAATATCCCGCGGGAGAATTCGGAGATCATTACAATTAAGTAATAAAAGGCACTTCCAATCCATCTCTCGCGGGGTCAGCCCACAAACGATCAGGTTCCTGTTTCTGAACACCGATGAAGAGGAAAAGTCCCATTAGAAGAGAAGGGTGTATTTTAAAGAGACGGACATTTACCTAATTTCGTTCGAATCCCCCGTAATTCATGACGCCCTGGATATTAATCCATCTCCTCCTTGTTCGTTGCGTGCGGCGCGGGGAAATAAAACGACGGCATTCGAAAAATGGAAGGGCGTATATATTTTGACCCGATTCGGGCTACGCCCAAGCACCACGCGAGGGTACCTTGTCATCTTGAGGCATATTTCCTATGAAGAGCATTCCCTTTTTTTCTTCCGAGGTCAGGGTGTGCCTTCAACGGCGCCCCGTTGAGAGACGCCCATGACGTCTTTCGTACTCTCGACGCAGAGGTTCTCCAGCTCTAGGAGCGTTCTTTTAATTTTTTCAAAAGAGCGATAAAGCCCAGAAAACTCATCCCCCCCTTTGGTATTTCCGAGGTTTCTCCTGGTTCCGGAATGAATTGAATGCGCCAAGGCGAAGCAGGGGTCGAAGAGGAACAGGTTTTTCAATTTACTCAAAGTTTCCGTGAGAATCCGCATCTCGTGTCGGAGGGTATAAAATACGTTTGGGGACGCTACGATCTCGCTTGCTGAGACACGAGTCATTTTCTTCGGAAATTCTTCTTTAAGGAGATAAGCACTCGTCTGATTGAATAGACTCGTATAAATACTCGATGGTGGACTTGTGTATGATAAATGGATCGTTTAAAGAATTATTATTTATTCTTAGGCAGACTTTACTCTTAAGTAAAGTAAGTTTGTGCCAACTCTTTAGCCAATAATACTTTCCGTTCTACCACTTCGGAGAAGCAAGAATCTCCTTTGCTAAATCGTAGTACAATCAACTATCTAAACTTTACTCATACAGACTACGTTATTTATTGGGACACCTATTTTAAAATTCCATTGTGGAAATTACTGCTCTCATTGCCCCCAAATTCTGCACCTATCTGCAAAGCGAAATCCCAAAAGAATATTCTTATTACTTACTAAATTATTCGGTACTAAAAGGAAAGGATAGTATATTGTTTTTTGCACAGGATGTTAGGTCCGTGTATCCGTATAAAGAATTATATACCGATAAGTATCTACGATGCCTAATACATCTATAAATGAGGTAGATGTAGAGTCTTTTATATCCCTCTGGGTAGGAACGAAAAAAAAGTCTGTCGCATTGCGTTAGTAAGGCCTAACTTAGAGTATTCATGTAGCATAAATACTGGATCCTGCAGTTAAGTGTTGTATTTGTGAATTAGAGAAGGTATGACGAAATAAAGTGACTTCTATCAAACATTATGCTGAACAGTTAACGATATTAATAAGCAAAGATGCAAATACGTTACATCCTAATACATACTTTTATGTACATTCAATAAAAATAATAATAAACAAATCTTTGTACTTGGAAAATAAATCATACACGTTCCGATGTTAACATCTTCACTGCATCAAACCCAGCAGTGACAGAACTAAATCATCACTTACTACCCTAGAAACACGCTTTTTAATAATTTTTAAATATGACCATAATTACACTTCAAATTACACTCGAACCTCATTTAGGGGGTACCCCGGAGGGAAGTTTAAAGGGCTTATAAGCGACTAATATAGAAGAAGCTTTAATCATTGAACCAAAAAGGAAAATTTCATGAATCGAGTCTTAATATCCAGGATGAGCAAAAGGATTTTCGATTACGGCCTCTATACGTTTTGCGGCGACATATCTTCAAAGTTACCCGCGTTGAAGACGCTTAACTACTCACGTAAAGAGAATATTTTATTTCGCGAGAGAGAAACTAATTGGAATTTACTCGGCAACTTAGGAAGTCAAAAGTCAAGCTAATGCTTCGGATGTACAAACTTATAAAGCGACCTCCTTCCGTAAATTCCCTCAGCGAGGTTAGATCAAACAACCGGGCGCATATTTTACGGTTCAGATTTTAATTAGCGTCTCATTTACACCATTTCAAAGTTCATTACCTATGTGGTCACACTGCAANCATCCCCCCCTTTGGTATTTCCGAGGTTTCTCCTGGTTCCGGAATGAATTGAATGCGCCAAGGCGAAGCAGGGGTCGAAGAGGAACAGGTTTTTCAATTTACTCAAAGTTTCCGTGAGAATCCGCATCTCGTGTCGGAGGGTATAAAATACGTTTGGGGACGCTACGATCTCGCTTGCTGAGACACGAGTCATTTTCTTCGGAAATTCTTCTTTAAGGAGATAAGCACTCGTCTGATTGAATAGACTCGTATAAATACTCGATGGTGGACTTGTGTATGATAAATGGATCGTTTAAAGAATTATTATTTATTCTTAGGCAGACTTTACTCTTAAGTAAAGTAAGTTTGTGCCAACTCTTTAGCCAATAATACTTTCCGTTCTACCACTTCGGAGAAGCAAGAATCTCCTTTGCTAAATCGTAGTACAATCAACTATCTAAACTTTACTCATACAGACTACGTTATTTATTGGGACACCTATTTTAAAATTCCATTGTGGAAATTACTGCTCTCATTGCCCCCAAATTCTGCACCTATCTGCAAAGCGAAATCCCAAAAGAATATTCTTATTACTTACTAAATTATTCGGTACTAAAAGGAAAGGATAGTATATTGTTTTTTGCACAGGATGTTAGGTCCGTGTATCCGTATAAAGAATTATATACCGATAAGTATCTACGATGCCTAATACATCTATAAATGAGGTAGATGTAGAGTCTTTTATATCCCTCTGGGTAGGAACGAAAAAAAAGTCTGTCGCATTGCGTTAGTAAGGCCTAACTTAGAGTATTCATGTAGCATAAATACTGGATCCTGCAGTTAAGTGTTGTATTTGTGAATTAGAGAAGGTATGACGAAATAAAGTGACTTCTATCAAACATTATGCTGAACAGTTAACGATATTAATAAGCAAAGATGCAAATACGTTACATCCTAATACATACTTTTATGTACATTCAATAAAAATAATAATAAACAAATCTTTGTACTTGGAAAATAAATCATACACGTTCCGATGTTAACATCTTCACTGCATCAAACCCAGCAGTGACAGAACTAAATCATCACTTACTACCCTAGAAACACGCTTTTTAATAATTTTTAAATATGACCATAATTACACTTCAAATTACACTCGAACCTCATTTAGGGGGTACCCCGGAGGGAAGTTTAAAGGGCTTATAAGCGACTAATATAGAAGAAGCTTTAATCATTGAACCAAAAAGGAAAATTTCATGAATCGAGTCTTAATATCCAGGATGAGCAAAAGGATTTTCGATTACGGCCTCTATACGTTTTGCGGCGACATATATTCAAAGTTACCCGCGTTGAAGACGCTTAACTACTCACGTAAAGAGAATATTTTATTTCGCGAGATAATTGGAAACTAATTGGAATTTACTCGGCAACTTAGGAAGTCAAAAGTCAAGCTAATGCTTCGGATGTACAAACTTATAAAGCGACCTCCTTCCGTAAATTCCCTCAGCGAGGTTAGATCAAACAACCGGGCGCATATTTTACGGTTCAGATTTTAATTAGCGTCTCATTTACACCATTTCAAAGTTCATTACCTATGTGGTCACACTGCAATCATTCCGAATATATGAATCGTACGAATTGCGCTGTGCGCTAGGAGCGCGACGCCATCTACACTGCAACTCAAACGAACGTCGTTTCGGTTGCAGTCGCCGCAAAACTCCCTTTTTGATTAATGCTTCGCTGCGTTCGCGATACACGGGTTCGAATAAATGCAGTCAACGCACCGTAAAATGCGACTCTGACGTGGAAGCTGATTAATATCTGCCGTCCTGAGTCCTAACGAACATTTCGGCTAAACTTTCTAGTGGATTTAAGTGGGAAAGGAAAGCTCGGATTTGATTATCAAACATCAAATTCTTACAACCTCTTCCGGTGAAACTGAAGCCGTACTACTTTTCCTAAAATGGATAAATATCAATGCACAGAAAATCAGTAACTGTTCTATCCCTTCATTCCTGTAAAAGCCGAACGATTTATGCTCTAGAGGAAAAGGGTACCGTATTTCCCGGCCCAAGAGAAGCTCTTTTTTCCGCGAAGATTTCATCTAAAATCGGCCTGCGTCATATGAAAATGGTGAGCATTTTTTCTGACGTCAAGATTAGCCATAAAATATTAATTGTAAACAATATTGCGCTATGACTGGTGGGTTCTATCTTCTAATCGCCGCGGAAGCCTTTCTCGCAATGTTGCGCTTTTGTTTCATTCTTCCGTAAATTTTACGAATATCGTTTCATTGTTTCGCTTACAAGCAGCTTACTTCCATGAGTGCACAATCATTGCTTCGTTAACCGGTGGTTAACCGGCGTTAAAAAACACCGGTGCGTCCTATAGACCGGTACGTCTAATGGACCAGGAAATACGGTACGATAGGTATAGTTGCCAATAGCCAATATCCAAACAATTGATTCCAGGAGTTATCCATTCCATTAGTTAGGAATGGTCCCATTCCGGGTAACAGCCAGAGACTATTTAAAAACCGAAAACTACCATAACCGAAACTACCATAGAATATATATTCTTCGTTAACGAGCAGAATAAATGTGCAATTTGATCACAATCGAGTTAGCTCTACCCAGAGATCTAATTTTGGATGATTTACCGCAATTTCGGCAAAATAATAATATAAAATCAGCTGGTAGGATCATTGTCCATAGAAGACATTTCCAAATAACTCGAGACGCAATTCAGAATACTCAGGGTATTCTGAATAGGGAGGGTAAGGGTAACGTTTCAATCTTTCGGTTAGCCAATTTCTAAAACACATCGAAGCCGGATGAAGGATACCCCCTGCCACACGCCGAAAGGCGGCTTGTAGGGTATTGATGTAGATGTAGATGTAGAAGGATCGTTCTGAGGTCGAATAATATTTCTCCGCTTCAGAATATCTAATTTGACAGATAACTTCTCAATAAATAGTCCCCCTACTTGACGTTACGCCTGAGGTTGATATCAGATAGATAAAGGAGAAAAAATCAGAATAGGGATAATTTACCATTAGCGATGAAAGAATGTCATAAAAGTTGCTAAGAATAAACATAAGTACACTGTATAAGTGAACAAAACAGATATTAGTATAACTCACACTATCATCTTTTCGGGTACTCTCGCTATTTGTCTCCTATTGACAGTATGTACCCATCAGCACTTCCGTATCCTTTATTCCGCTTCGGAAACACGTTCATATTTTAACACATTATTATAAGATCCTACTATCACAAGCAACTTCCCGCTGCCTTTCTTTCTGGTTCATATAATTCCTTAATGATAGAAACAAATTACAGATCAGAAAACGGAAGTTGAACTTGAAAGAAAAGTAAATTTGAAAGATAGTTTGATTCGCGAGGTTATATTCATGAGCATTTCTCCCTGGTGGTCGTCGTATTGCGCATCTATCCTTGTAAAGCTTCATTAACATTCAGCCTTTTTTGAAAATTGAGAATGAATTTATTCCTCCTTGATAGCGAGACTGTAATCAGAGCTGATTCACTTTCATCTACGGCCGAAGGTACACATCACGCGGAAATCACTCCCAGTTTAAGTTACGGCAGAAATAAGTGCGTTATTAACTTCCATAACCAATAATTTCCGCGACCTTTACGCAGGGTGGTTATCGTATGTACAATCACCGTGCAGATGTTTGCCGATTAAATCTATTGCGAAACAATCCAGCCTCACCTCCGACTTCGTCTAATCTTTAAGTGTCGAGTTCGACTGTAATTCTTGCTATTACTAGTCAGGGCGTGGTGTACTGCGAGACGTCTGCGGGGACAGCAGTAATTCGTCGAGAACCGAGAGACAGATGTATTTTTGGAGATGGGGAGAAGGACAGATAAAGATCGCAAGTTATATCGCAGCAGAGAGTGCGACACAAAATGGTCCCGCTGCGATGACTTATTGCGCGACGCCACGGAGAGCAATATCATCGCCGTCAGTCAGCATTTTGCGTATCTTCCATAAGGAATGCAAAGCGATGAAGAAAGAGAGTCAAAAGGAAAAGAATGAAGTCGATATCCAAATGGGAACAGATACGTATAGTCCTTCGAGGAGAGGTGAGGATTCTTTATGTGTCTTCAACACTCATTCGTAATATGGGTTAAATGGAAGAGGAAACTTTATAGTCTCAATTTCGCTGACAATAAAGACGTTATTTATTCATTTCATTTTATATATGCGGACGAGCACTTACGAAAGTCAGATTTGTCAAGAGAATACTTAGTTGGAGAAAAGAAAATCTCCCCGAGCGATGCAACTTCGGGCTAGTTAAGCCTCACATTGAGTTTGTATGCAGTGTATGGGACCCTGCCAACTACTGATGTATTCAATAGTTAGAAAAGATACATCGAAAGGCGTTACATTTGGTCAAGAATTGCTATGAAAAATCAATGAGTGTTGATCAAATACTCCAGGAGGCAGGATGAGAAGTTTAAAAAATAAGATTTAAACGGAGGATTAATTAAATTAATAAATTCAGAGAAAGGACGTTCTCATAAAATGTTGCCGATATTACGCGTCCTTTCTGTTACAAATCCGGTCTAATCCAGTGAAAATAATCAGGGAAACAGATGCTAGAACAATTATAGTCAAGATTTCATTTTTCTCTGTGAACGATCCGCGAAAGTGATCTATTATAGTAGTAGAGTCACGGAACATGCACTCCATGCCACACGCCAAAAGGCGGCTTTCAGAGAATATATGCAGATGTAAGCATAAGCTGTAGGTAGGTTAGCATATGGATCGCGAATCACATATACATCGACACTGATACCCTGCGAATACGTGATTACAGCAAGAGATCGACCCATTTCTTTCGTTTATTACTTTCGCCAACTTTTTATTGAAGGAAAACCTTTAAAAATGATTACAATTAGCGTTTTGCTCACTGTGGGATTGTCCGAAATAGCAGGAGGGTCACGTACTTCCACTCATATCTTTCGTTGACGTATTTACCTTAAATGTACTTAGAAGTTGCATCTAAGCTTCCAATCTTCTTAGAGATCATCTCGTAACGCTTGCGTTTTCACTAATGCATTTTCTTTAGAAAACGTGACGCCTAGCAAAATACTAACTTCTCCAGTTGGCCGGTACCGTTTCTATCAGAAGGATGAAATATAGTGCCTCATAATGTACACGAGTTCACACCGAACAAAGCTAGCACCGCTCCCTGATTTTATGATCACACCTTCCAACTATTCGCTTAATAAATATTTATTTATTCCGGATATGCCCTCCAGGGTAAAGAATAGCAAGGAGTAGAAGTCAAGGTTCTATTAATAGACGTATATTTTCCGTTATAAGCCCTCGAGATTTAAATCTGGTTTTATTTTTTCAGGAAAATAAGGATAAACTTATATTTTAACTATCCCTTTCCTAGTACAAAGAATGCATAGTCATACCTTACCGGAAAGAAAGCACAAACATGGGTTTCTAGGTAAAGTATATCGCCTCGTATCATAAATCGGTAAATTGGAACAAATTCATGTTGAGGTGAAAACAATTACAGAAGTGACAATGTCCAGAATCGTTTAGATACTTTCCAAAAATATCTGCTTTGAATGAATAAAAACCTCTTTCTAAAATCATTCGAAAAACTTGTCCCGTTTTCTCGATATAAAACTGTCTATCTCTCGACAATTTTGTATGAGATGAGCCTACTATACCACATAAAATGAGACAATGTGCGCTTGGCTAATTTTTGTACTCCTTCATTCCGAGAATCGGAAGCTCAAGGTTTTAGTGATCTTTCGACCTACAGAAGTTCTTTATCTTCCATAAGAACTCCAGCTGAGCCTGCATATATTACCTCTTCAATCCGTAGCAATTTTTATTCTCCTTTAATACCTCTCATCTTCAGAACATTAACTCAGGAACTTTAAAACTCCACCTCTTTACGATATTTTAATAACGCATTTCTATATACGTAAAATTTCATTCTCTGCTATATTATACTATTTTAATTTTTTTCTTTCGGTGCGGCATGTACATGAAACTACGTATTAGCGTTGATAGTTTCGGGTTACTTGGTGGTAATCCATAATAAAAACAATAGTAGAACTGATATTTTGCACAGCAGTATCATCAAGATCAAGTCCTGACGATGATGCTATGTATAAGTGTATGTATGAATTTCGTGGTGTTGTATAAATTAAAATATCAGTGCTACTATTCTTTTTATTATGGATTACCACCATGTAAAGGCCGAAACTATCAACGCTAATACGTAGTTTCATTTTCGTGCTATTTTTAAATAGGTGCATAAAAAGAAACGTAAAAAAAGAAGATGGGACTGTACTTTACCAGTGTTTAAACGAAATACACAAAACACTTTCTCCTACGTATATCGGATAAACCACAGCGTGGAAAATCAAAAGCATAGTATTATCTACTAGAGCATTACGCCTCGTAACCGTTTCGAAAAAACACGACCGTGTGGCGGTACAGCGCACTCTTGATNAGAAGGATCGTTCTGAGGTCGAATAATATTTCTCCGCTTCAGAATATCTAATTTGACAGATAACTTCTCAATAAATAGTCCCCCTACTTGACGTTACGCCTAAGGTTGATATCAGATAGATAAAGGAGAAAAAATCAGAATAGGGATAATTTACCATTAGCGATGAAAGAATGTCATAAAAGTTGCTAAGAATAAACATAAGTACACTGTATAAGTGAACAAAACAGATATTAGTATAACTCACACTATCATCTTTTCGGGTACTCTCGCTATTTGTCTCCTATTGACAGTATGTACCCATCAGCACTTCCGTATCCTTTATTCCGCTTCGGAAACACGTTCATATTTTAACACATTATTATAAGATCCTACTATCACAAGCAACTTCCCGCTGCCTTTCTTTCTGGTTCATATAATTCCTTAATGATAGAAACAAATTACAGATCAGAAAACGGAAGTTGAACTTGAAAGAAAAGTAAATTTGAAAGATAGTTTGATTCGCGAGGTTATATTCATGAGCATTTCTCCCTGGTGGTCGTCGTATTGCGCATCTATCCTTGTAAAGCTTCATTAACATTCAGCCTTTTTTGAAAATTGAGAATGAATTTATTCCTCCTTGATAGCGAGACTGTAATCAGAGCTGATTCACTTTCATCTACGGCCGAAGGTACACATCACGCGGAAATCACTCCCAGTTTAAGTTACGGCAGAAATAAGTGCGTTATTAACTTCCATAACCAATAATTTCCGCGACCTTTACGCAGGGTGGTTATCGTATGTACAATCACCGTGCAGATGTTTGCCGATTAAATCTATTGCGAAACAATCCAGCCTCACCTCCGACTTCGTCTAATCTTTAAGTGTCGAGTTCGACTGTAATTCTTGCTATTACTAGTCAGGGCGTGGTATACTGCGAGACGTCTGCGGGGACAGCAGTAATTCGTCGAGAACCGAGAGACAGATGTATTTTTGGAGATGGGGAGAAGGACAGATAAAGATCGCAAGTTATATCGCAGCAGAGAGTGCGACACAAAATGGTCCCGCTGCGATGACTTATTGCGCGACGCCACGGAGAGCAATATCATCGCCGTCAGTCAGCATTTTGCGTATCTTCCATAAGGAATGCAAAGCGATGAAGAAAGAGAGTCAAAAGGAAAAGAATGAAGTCGATATCCAAATGGGAACAGATACGTATAGTCCTTCGAGGAGAGGTGAGGATTCTTTATGTGTCTTCAACACTCATTCGTAATATGGGTTAAATGGAAGAGGAAACTTTATAGTCTCAATTTCGCTGACAATAAAGACGTTATTTATTCATTTCATTTTATATATGCGGACGAGCACTTACGAAAGTCAGATTTGTCAAGAGAATACTTAGTTGGAGAAAAGAAAATCTCCCCGAGCGATGCAACTTCGGGCTAGTTAAGCCTCACATTGAGTTTGCATGCAGTGTATGGGACCCTGCCAACTACTGATGTATTCAATAGTTAGAAAAGATACATCGAAAGGCGTTACATTTGGTCAAGAATTGCTATGAAAAATCAATGAGTGTTGATCAAATACTCCAGGAGGCAGGATGAGAAGTTTAAAAAATAAGATTTAAACGGAGGATTAGTTGGCCGGTACCGTTTCTATCAGAAGGATGAAATATAGTGCCTCATAATGTACACGAGTTCACACCGAACAAAGCTAGCACCGCTCCCTGATTTTATGATCACACCTTCCAACTATTCGCTTAATAAATATTTATTTATTCCGGATATGCCCTCCAGGGTAAAGAATAGAAGGGAGTAGAAGTCAAGGTTATATTAATAGACGTATATTTTCCGTTATAAGCCCTCGAGATTTAAATCTGGTTTTATTTTTTCAGGAAAATAAGGATAAACTTATATTTTAACTATCCCTTTCCTAGTACAATGAATGCATAGTCATACCTTACCGGAAAGAAAGCACAAACATGGGTTTCTAGGTAAAGTATATCACTTCGTATCAGAAATCGATAAATTGGAACAAATTCATGTTGAGGTGAAAACAATTACAGAAGTGACAATGTCCAGAATCGTTTAGATACTTTCCAAAAATATCTGCTTTGAATGAATAAAAACCTCTTTCTAAAATCATTCGAAAAACTTGTCCCGTTTTCTCGATATAAAACTGTCTATCTCTCGACAATTTTGTATGAGATGAGCCTACTATACCACATAAAATGAGACAATGTGCGCTTGGCTAATTTTTGTACTCCTTCATTCCGAGAATCGGAAGCTCAAGGTTTTAGTGATCTTTCGACCTACAGAAGTTCTTTATCTTCCATAAGAACTCCAGCTGAGCCTGCATATATTACCTCTTCAATCCGTAGCAATTTTTATTCTCCTTTAATACCTCTCATCTTCAGAACATTAACTCAGGAACTTTAAAACTCCACCTCTTTACGATATTTTAATAACGCATTTCTATATACGTAAAATTTCATTCTCTGCTATATTATACTATTTTAATTTTTTTCTTTCGGTGCGGCATGTACATTCTTAGGAAAATCCCATAAAAAGCACTCATTACGCTGAAAAAATAACTGTACGTCCTTTATTTTCTAGTTAATTTGGACTGAAGACTCGTATTTCAATTGCTTCAATGGAGGAGGAAAGTTTTCCAAACCTAGTGAATAAAATTCTTAATTTTGACATGAGATATTTATCCATTATGAAGGGAATAAATTTTCATTGTCAACAAAAAATTTCTTCCGAAAAAGACGTAGTTTAAAAAGAATAGTAAGACTGATATTTTAATTCATACAACACGAATTAATTTATGCAACAAAATACGTGAGAGAAGGTGTATTGTGTATTCCGTTTAAACACTGGTTAAATATCTCTATTAAATAAAAGTCATGGCGTTCCATCAGGTACCGTCCAATCACGTCGAGTATATCAGTACTATCTACTTTTATATGAATCTTTTTTATGCACCTATTTAAAAACAACACGAAAATGAAACTACGTATTAGCGTTGATAGTTTCGGGTTACTTGGTGGTAATCCATAATAAAAACAATAGTAGAACTGATATTTTGCACAGCAGTATCATCAAGATCAAGTCCTGACGATGATGCTATGTATAAGTGTATGTATGAATTTCGTGGTGTTGTATAAATTAAAATATCAGTGATACTATTCTTTTTATTATGGATTACCACCATGTAAAGGCCGAAACTATCACCGCTAATACGTAGTTTCATTTTCGTGTTATTTTTAAATAGGTGCATAAAAAGACACGTAAAAAAAGAAGACTGTGAACACTGTGCTTTACCAGTGTTTAAACGAAATACACAAAACACTTTCTCCTACGTATATCGGATAAACCACAGCGTGGAAAATCAAAAGCATAGTATTATCTACTAGAGCATTACGCCTCGTAACCGTTTCGAAAAAACACGACCGTGTGGCGGTACAGCGCACTCTTGATTTTTTTCCCCGAGAGGAATCTCCGCAAAAAAGGAAAGGAATGACAAAAGAAGAACGTCTAAGCGCCCCGTCCGCGTCGTCTTGTTCCGCTTTTCCCCCTTTTTTACGGTGCAGTTTCTCCAGATTTATGCCATCTACTTTTAACTTTACGAACTGAACCAAATCCTCGCCAATGGATTTAAGGTCAAGCGGAAGAAAGGATAGCGGTCTTCCGACGTGTTCTTAGCGCGGATAAAGATGCAAGATGTCTCCGCAACGACTTATAGGCGATCTGGAAGGGATGTTTTATGTATAGACGAGGCGGGGAGGGATAATACGAACGGGTTTTTTTGGTTCGTAAATAAATCTGGGGCGGTTCCCGTTGGGGTGCGGAGAGACGAGTGAAGGAAGCGGAGTCGGCAAAGAAAAGAGTTGGTCTAAGGTGTTTCGACCGGAGCACTCCCAGAAAAGTCCACCGGAGTTGGCCGCAACAATGGAACGGACAAGGAAGCCCTTCTTCCCCTTTACCCTGAAAGTTTCGAGACGCCTCCACTCGAGGGCGCTATACATTACCGTTGAAGAAGACGCCCGAGGGACACTCACCTGAAAAATGAAAGAAATGTGATGAATTAGGTTTCGGCTTTCGATGGGCTCGGACGAGCTTAAAATATATGGCGATACATTGGAATTCACGGAGGAGATGGTGCGAGAGTATCTCCGAAATCTGTTCACGGAACATTTATTATCCACGGATATGGTAAGAGATGCTACATTTGGAACTCCATCGCGATGGAAATTTGAGAAAAGTTGAGATAGAAATAAGATGTGCCATAAATTCTGGATTTTATACCTTACAGTTTCAAAAGTCAAGATAGGATAGAATTTAAGCTGAAAATGGCGAAATAATCTATGAATACTGATTTTGATTAATAAAAATAGTAACAGATAAGTAATAATACGTTTATGGACCATATACTATCGGATACGGTCCTCTATTCCACCAAACCTCGTTTATCGTTCTAATGTTTTCAGAGCACAATAAAATTCACCAAAGAAAATTGCAAAAATCTTTGCGACTTCAGACTGACAAAGAAAATACCAAATATGTGGATAACACCCAGAGAAGGGGATGGAAGGTAAAACTTGCGCAAAGAGAGAAAATAAATTAATTTAAAAAATTAGTAAAAAGTTTAAAATAGACAATACACCTTAAAGATAACTGCATTTACACTTGTGAGTAATGTAGTGTTAAGTATGACACTGCTTGTTTTACTTAATTTAGATCGTTGAGATGATCAAGATTTTTTACCGGAAACGCACGTAAAATTATGAAACGAAGCTTGCAATTCTTTTTGGATAATTTGTATGTATTGAAGTCACACTGCGAATACAGCAATAAAATACTTAATTCATCAAATAAATAACATGCCATGAATAAATCATGTCATATATACGTCATGAATGTCATATAATGAAATAATATGTCATGATAATGGTGAAACAATAAGATATTACACGATATTGGTCATTTGATAGGTTAATCACGCATATAATAAAGTTAGAAAATAATTAGCTTTCTCAAATAATGAGCAATTCTCATAGCATCTATGCACAAAAAATTCTTTTCAGCGTAAAATTGGCAAGGAAAAACTTATCTTTCACATTGACTTTCACATGAAATACAATTTCTAACTGCATGTATGTTTAGAACATAGATGGGTTTAAACAAGAGCTACGTATAAAAGAAAACTGCATGCCTTCGACAGTGAGAAAAGTTGCATGCAGAAGACCGGAGATGCAGTAAACATCTCCCACAAGAATTCCATCCGAGGCGCATTCAAATTTACTCACTGCCGCTCTCACAGGAAAATACTTTGGGCTCTCTTCTCTGCCATAGCAACCAAACATTCCCTGCGCGTAATTACGTAAATAAGAAAGGGCACCCAAAAACCGTTATCTAGAAACACGATGCGCTCGTTATCGATTCCAAGAGATAAAAATAACACGCCCCCGAAGACTTTCCCGTGCGCTTGTTCGGAAAATAACTCTGGGATGTCGCTAAATAATTGACTAAATCACGCGACACGAATGGGGTGGAGAAACAATGATGGAAACGGTTCACGCCCGGAGGATCTCATTACCGCGGTGATAGTTGACCGCTTTCCCGCTCCTTTCGGTGCGGCGCTGCTCCCATAAATCTCCAAGAAGAGAAAGAAAGTTGTGGGAGTTGGCCCAAGGACCGAGATCCGCCCTCGGGCGAGCATCGGTCGGACCCATGGGAATAATTTCCGAACCAAACGATCTCAGATTCGATCTTCGATATGGAACGTAATTCCGATCACGTGATGCCCGAAACCACACACGAGGCTGTACCCTTATTTTAAATAAAAAATAATGGCTCGTAATAGAATAAGTGAGTAAATCATGCGCTCGGGCGTTAAGATCTCCGAGTGTCGCTGTGAAGAAACGGAGCTGAAGATGTGTGAAGAATGGAAGGGCAAACGACGACTAGATGAAGAGAGTCGATAGAGGATATTAACAATAATTACCTGCAATCGAGTCGATTGATTAATTTTTTGTTGCCGATAAAATCGAAGAACAAGAAAAACTGGTTGGATGAGGTGAATGAGATCCTGAATAAAGGGTGTAACTTACTTCGAGGGAAGGAAGATATTGAATGGAAAGGTTCACGGATATCTACTGTGAAAGGAGTTCAATATAAGGATAACATAAAGGAAATAAAACAAGGATGTAAGTTTATTAGCACCGTTTTTGAACGACTTTAATGTATGAACGAAAGTTATCGATGGTGAGAACGGTTGTAACTATATCATCATCAATCATACTGTATGAAAAAGTGAATTGAATGTAATTGGCCCTTGAGTATTGAGCTGTTAAAAGCACATGAGTGGTTAAGATAAAAACAATGCCGGAGATAGATACCTATAATCGAATTGGGAAGAAAATAGCATAAGTTAACATAAAAGGATAATATGTCACGCGCAATAAGCAAGGCCGAGCATAATCATAGTGCATTTTTAGACAAATATATTTAGAGCTCATATGAGTGTTTACAGTAAAAAAGTAATGAAAAACAATTCAGGTAGGTTATAAAATCTCCTGATTGCTACATAAGTACATTTGGAAATGAGAAAATTGAGTAAGTCAAACACTAGAAATTTCTACCGTATAATTTACATTTCATACCTAGTTAGTATCGATAGGTTTGAGTTTATTTATCTACTGGACTGTCAATTGGTTTCTATTTAATTTTCACACCAATTATCTAGTATCCATTTTGTCGGTTTGCTTGTATGTATTGATTTATTTTTCTAGATGTAAGTGAATTGCAGTCAATTGTTTTCGGTTGTCTAGTGTAAAATCATCAAGTAATATCTCCAGAGCTTTGGTGAAAGCTAAATCATTATGGCCTAACTTCACCGTGAGAGTAAAATAACAATAATGATGGTGATAATAATAACAATCATAATGCAATGACCAGAATTTGTTCAGTTGCTAAACATTATACATATATTTAAACAATCCAATTTATTCAACCAGGTCTTTCATATAGTAATTAAATCATCTCATAAGATGTCTTAATAAGTCTTATATAAGAAAATACACGGATTTTATAAAAAACCCATTGACGTTTGGTCCAAAAAATGGTAGTGGAACAATCCAGTCGAAGTATTACTATGACCGTCGTTTCTATAGTACTCCAAAAAAATATACCATGGTCATACATTCCTGGAGTCAGTAGGCGTTACACTCTCTATTTTCTTGGAGATAAATTCCAAAAACAGCTCAGCATCCTTTGAGAAATCACAGTCAAAATTGAATGGTAAAAATCGAACGGTGCTTTAGGGATAAGTTTGAACAACGCAGTCGATCCCCGTCATTTTCGAAATTCCTTAATCACATAAATGGATGGATGCGGACGCAGAAAGTGTGTTTGTGTCGATAACGTAATCATTCCCAATCCTCAAAGGGTCCCCTATTTTATGGAATTTCCCCTCAATTTCTTATCCGGGTGATCATCTTGAGATTGCACCTCAAATCGCTGCCTAACAAGAGTCTCTCCCACGCAATTCCTCACGCACACCAATCCACCGTCATCTGCTCCGAGCGGTGCCCTCCTCATGGGGATGAGACCGCATCCAAACAGTTTATCTCCAACGGCACACACCCATCGTTCGCTTCGCTCTCTTTCTAAGCCAGTGTCACTCGGCCCTAAGCTTCACTCATCTTTACGACGGAAACATTGCAGCGAAGGAGAAGGCGCGGCGTCGTAACGGATCTCCCCTCGGAAACCGAAGTCAATGAAAGTTTTCTTATAGATTACGCATATCTGCATGCCCAAGCTAAAGCCAACAGTTAAATGACATAAAGCATCGACTAAAAGTTAGCAGCAAGTATACTTTGTAACACAGGGTAAAAATAAGTTGAAAATTGCGTGAGAAATTTCTTGCAGCTAGCGAGAGCAAACGGTATAATGTATATAAAAAATAGTAAAAATTAATAACAAATAGTATGCATGCAGCATCACACAGATAAAATAAATATGTTCAAGCGTGACTTCGAGGAACAAAACATACATCTCATTAGTAAGAATACTTTATTGACACATTTTTATTGGCTAGTTTCGTCAACGATCTGACATCTTCACCTGATGACGTCAACGAAACTAGTAAGAAAATCTGCAGTGGAAATTACTAAGTGTTTTTTCCTACATAATCAATCTTTTCCGGCCGTAATTCGTGGAAAGACATAATGAAACAATGAAAGAAAACTTTGTAATTTTCACAGGAATATAATTGAACAGTTTCAGCACAGAGCCATCATTAGGTGAAGATACAGAGAATGCAGCACTTATATACTCGTATATATTTGTCAATTTTGGAAGGAAGGGTGAGGAGATGGGAAGAGGTCATAAACGTTATTTCATTGGTTAATATTTCGGTTTTTTTGTGTACATTTTTGTAAATTTTCGGTTTTTCGTGTTTTTTTCTAATCTCCTAGTGATGAGTTGATTAAGTAAGAGATGGCTACCAAATTCACATAAGATTTTTTTTGTCCATAGTGGCCCTGATATTATTAGCTATTGGAGTCCCGAAGATTTACCGTTACTCAACTTCTTACTTGCCGTAAGAATAGAGTATTGCTCCCGGATAGCCGATTGCGTAACCTTAATTAGCGCCTAAGGTAGTAAGTTTGCCTTAGGTGAAAACGTGTACAGGACTCGGTGGCGTAGTAATTAACATGCTGACCTTATAACTTTGAGGTTCCGGGTTCCAATCCTGGTCAGGGCATGGTCGTGCGTACGTCTATGTGGGTTCAAAAAAGGGTTTACTGTAGCGATGGTCAACCTCGACTAAAATACGCCCAATACAGAAGAAATAATAGTAACAATAAAACCGTCCCGGATTCAATTCTCGGTGGGATCCCGTATGTACGAAATTACCTAGGCTGTGGAATGACTGTTAGAAATACTAATGTTAATAAGAGTAGAAAAGGAATAATATATACTTGTGTATGGATCGACTGTTAGATATTTTCGATGAAATAATATAGTCAACCAGTGTGTGAGAGATATTATGGATCGCAATTTTGCAATCAATATACAGATCGTAACATGCGATTTAGTATTCAACAGATATTCGAGATAATGTACGTATATAAATTATTCATGAGCAATAACCTTCATATAGAATGCGACCAACATCCTTCTACCTGAAGGTAGAAGCTCGCCCGCTGGTATATTGATGCAATGGCGCATTTAATGGATTTTACGAACGAATTACAGACTACGTATTACGACTCAATGCAGAATTTTATAAATATGGAATTACCATTTTTATCACTACAGAATGTGAATTTAAAAAGTCCAAAAGTTAAAATTACTCGAGAAGAATTAGCTTAGAATTATATAATAATTACACGAAAGAGACGACTATCGAACGACACGCTACTATATAGGGTAAATACTATTTCTGCTGACCAGCCGTTATAATGACGCTCAGACATTGAAAGAGGTGGAGTGCCCTAAATGTTCGTATTCCTTATGGTATTTGAAAGTTTTTAAGCTCAGGAGTTGTTTTCTTGGAGAAAGTTTCATCTGTGTTGTTTCATTAGCTCAGAATTGAATTCTGCAGTGTTACTACTTCCCTAGTGAACTTAATTTTTAGGCAGTACTGTGGTTTGCTGTCCAAAGGGTTCCTCTTCTTCGAGGGTTCCTTTCAGATTTCGTTTCGTGAGTGCAAATATTATCTTCGGAATTTCAGGTGACTGTTTCCCGTAACATCTCTCTACCCATTCTTTGATATGATGATGATAGTTTTATGAAAGGCGAATATCAAATAGTTTTTTTAGATTCCTATGACCCATCCTCATCTGGATGTATTCGATGCATTTTATCTTTTATCATTCCCGTGCCTTCTTTCCTAACAAATTTCCCTTTAATATTACTCCAATCAATTGGTGATGTCTAAGTATATGAACATTACTAATCATGTTTTCTCATCTTTTTCATCATTCCTTTCATCCGCTTCCTTCAGTCCTTTGATATTCGTTTTTATTTCCACCCAACCATTTTCAGCATTCTTGGAAACCAAAATCGATAAATTAATCATCTAATAATAATGATAATGAATCGTCATTACAGAGAAAATACTTTTAAAAGGTCACTCCGGGAATAATGGGAGATTCACATCTAAAGTTAGAACTTCACATCATTATTTCCATACCTACAGGAGATATGTGCTTTGATGTTTCTTCCACACATTCCCGATGTATAAAATAACTTTACATGAAAGAGGAAAAATGAATAGCAATTTCAGAACCTAGCAATTTTTTTCTTTTCATCCAAGTAGTAGTGGTATTGTTAAAAGTGCTTCGACAGCTAAGGTCATTTCGCACGTAATCCCCTACCGGGAATCGAACCCCGGACCACTTTCGCCGAAGTCGAACGCGTTGCCCGCTTGGATATCCGGGAGCCCCTTTTCATACAACTATTCTTAATATCCTTAAAATTTATCCTTATTTTAATATCCTTATACTTATATTTTATTCCTTATCCTTAAACAGGAGATCCAAAGCTTATCGCAAAACCGGCCGCTCAAGTGTTATGAAAGATTTCACAGACAACATTCCATTCTTATTTTCTTAAATTTTATCATACATATTTTTTGATGCACCAATACCGAATGATTTGAAAACGATTACTTTCATTACTAACAATATCAATTTGTTTAGTTTATTTTTGAATAGATTACACACTTATTGTACCCCAAAGAATGGTCGCAAACTGAAAAAGTAGGAAGAAATTTAAAGAAAGATTTGATTTGTCAGAATCAAAGGCCACGCAGAAGCGATTATGGTCCCAAAATTGCGGCTCGCGGGCCGCAATTTTGGGATTTAACATAGAAAATATATTGCCGAAGATAGTTTGTCGATAGGGTTGAGAAACACCGAGCTACAAGATTCCTAATTCTATAGAGGCGCTTACGAAACTCCCCTCTTCCTCGAGCAGCGGCGATTGCTTTCCACGCCCACGCTCTTTTCCGATTTATACCCTTATTCCGACTGCAACAGCGCTTGTTCTAGCAGCCATTCCAACTTCAATCGCCCACGCGAGCCCTTAAAAAAAGAACAAACAAAAGCGATCTACGCTTAAAAAAATCTCCGCTTCCATTTCCTTCCGCTTTTAAAACTCCCCACCGCAGTAAACTCTCTTGATGCATAATCGCCCCCACCCACAGTCTCCCCTCTTCACTGCGCCCCTTCCCTTGCCTCACCCTCCTCAATCCCGATCACTTTTCATCTCTCTGTCGCCGTCCACCTCAAACGCATTCCAACCATCGCATCTTCCGTATCGCGCCATCGAGAAAGCCTTCCTTTATGCATCTCTGAAGGACAGTTCCTCCGAGACAGACACTTACGAAAGTCCTCATCCATTTTACAGAGTCTGCTCAAAGGTGCAAGAGAAAAAATGCATCGAAAGAGAGAAGTTTTTTCGAGGCACAAAGGAGTAAACAAAGAAAGGGAAACCTGAGTCTGAATTCGTTTGACGAGACGTTGATAATTTATGGATTTATAAACTGATATGTCTGAAAAATATTTATGAGATGTTCACGAAATTCATTTTTTTTATATTTAGTAGAAACACTACAATAGGTCAATTGATTGATTCAAATCTACACTAATACAATTGAAAACTTTGTTAATTAAAATGCTTGTAAAGCCGTTTTCACAGTATTTTATTCCAAGATAATGGTTGAAATATCCCTACAACTACCTTTCGATCTTCAAGGGGATGAAATTCATTTCCTAGAAGCTATAAACTATTAGGGCTTTAAGGAAATATTTACTTTCAACGTCTAATCACAGCCAAGTTCATATTCTTTAAATCATTTTAAAANAACATTGTTAATACCATAAAATAGTACATGTTTTCCAATTATTATTGTTATAATGGGACACTGAGTAATACTGCATCAATACGTAACATGAACATATACCTAGTATCTACAAAAACTGCTACAACCGAAATAAAATTGAAAATTTTCTGGAATTTCTGAGAAAAGCGAATTTTTTTAAATCGAAGATATGAGGTACTTTCGGTAACTAAACACCTTGAGCGAGTTATCTCGACAATTAGGCAGCCTTAAGGCTTAGATTTAAGTTCTTAGTACAAACACGGATATAGTTGAATATACATGATCGCAAAACCAATTGGTATTAATGACTCATGGTTTTACCGAAAAACACGCTTTGGAAGAAACAAAAACACAATATATAAATTAAGAAATAAGAAGTTTTATAGCGATGCCAAAGAATATTGAATCTCGGATTAATTTGGCAAAAATTCAACCTCACTAATTACTACCTACAAAGATAAAGGAAGAAGATCCAAAATATTTCTAAAGAAGAGATATTTTAGAAGGGGTAGTTTATAGAGTCATTCACTCTTGGAGGAAAGAATCGGTTCCCCACCCAAGGCCCTGATGGCCACGATAGCCATTGGTGAAAGAGTAATACGTTTATGGACCCTTCTATCAAGAGCGATGGACAGGAAATTATGTCTGGACCCAATATTCCTCTCCTGCGAAGGTCTCACGTTGGAGGCAAAAGTCTTCCCCGACTCGAAATTTACTTCGCGAACTTTGTTTTGCAGCTGTTAAGGAAGTATCAAAACAGCAGACGGTAAATCTGAATGGTATGATGCCAAAGTAATTAAAGGGTAACATTCATAATAATATAGTAATAGTCCTTGATGCGGCACTGCATATACGGGATTCAAACCAGCACATCACGGAAAACCAGTTCATTACAGAAAATATTTATTCCGCTTAAGGTAGGTTTCACTATATAGCAATGAATCAATCAATAGGATACTATTTATAGACTATAATTTGCGGCATAATTTGAAACATAATGCAGCAAAAATTGAAGTCCTTTCCTACAGTTGACGAGTTGAATTATTCAAAATAATTCACATTTCAAAATCGTTTCTTGTCAAGAGAGAATTAGATTACAATAAACATTGAAGTTTCCATAAAGAATAAACAACCAGGGTCATACAAGACTCATAATAGAGGTATGAAAATGCCTTGATCAGGATTTCGTCATATCTACCATGATATACCTTTATATTACATCAAGGTGATGGTTGAAATGGTGTGCAATAAAAGATAAAATAATAAATCATCTAGCTGAAAGTAAATTAAGATATCTGTCTTTCGTTTCAACTTTGAAAAACAGAAATGACTGCAAAAGAGGGAGCGCGAAAATGAATTTAAGGAGAAGTTCAGGAAGCATAAAAAGTGCTTTCGAAAACAGTTTATAAAGAAGAGAAAATGATTATTCCATAAAATTTTGCAACCAGACGGTAGAAAATCTAGCTATCTTCGACATGCGAGACGAAATAAAACACAATAACACCCCTTTTACCAGTACCTATGAGATCAGATCTACCCAAGAATATCTTCCACGAATAACTCCACCAATTTGTACATGTTCTAAAATTACCAACTATTAGTGAAGATAAATTTTATACTTCTTGTAAAATACTTTGTTAACTACCAGCAGTTAATTTCATAGTCGCAGACAAAATCCTGGGATCGGATTCTGGACCTCTTTCATCGTAAACAGGAGCGATAAACAATTGCGGTGGCTCCTTCCAAACCAACTTAATTATTTTGATAAGAGATGCTGCAAAATATCCTAAGAATCGAGTTCACTCTAATAAGAATATATGACAGAGGCTCATTTTGCTCGTTTTTCCTTCCTTTATTTCCCAATGAGATTTGAGAGACTTTTCTCTAGATAAGACCTAATGCGAAAAAAGGCAGTAATTCGGGAGATAAAGCGTAACGCTCCATTTCCCAGTGGAATAACCCTTTATTGGCGTCGCAGCTGCTGTGGTAATTGCCTCCGCCAGCCAAAGGCTGGAATAATGGGCAAGTGGAGTTGCTCTGCTCTCGTTTATGGCGCAGAAGTTCCACGTGCTGGTCAAAGTATAGAAAGAAAGGACGGAGCTATTTAGAAAAAAATATTTGATACCCGGAAATAATAACAAGAGATATCTTTCCTCCGGCTTGTTCTGTATCTCTATTTATCTCTCACTGCTAGTATCATTTAAGAGCGGAAGGCAAGGTCAAGGGATCCGCATCGTGGATAAAATGCAGAACGGGACTTCTGAGAGCTGAGATAAGGACGGAATCATGCCGAGTGCGGATGTCAACAACATGGTCATCTTCCGCCAGGGCTTATGTCACCGATGCAATCGCACACATCAAAACAACAACATAAAAAAAATGTGACGATGTGGGAGTATTTCCCACGAAAGATGATATACTGTACAGAGGCAGAATTCATAGTAGGCGGAGAAGAAGAAAAAACGACTACTTTAGCTGAAAATCGGATATCGGATGCTCTTTGAAATTCACATAGATATAATTATGTGTGTATTTATAATGGTAATCTGATCATGATCTTCAGAGCAGGAATATAATATAATATAATATAATATAACCACGAAACTCTTTGAGGAAACAAAGAGCACTATACTCAATATTCACCAATTTTAAGATAAAAGGTAAATAATTTCTTTCAAAGTACTCCTGTATTAGAGGAATTTAATCTTATAACCTTCGAGAATAATCGTTTTGAAGGTGATTAGAAATTATTTCCAAACACCATCCGTTTCAAAGCCGAAAACAATATTGAACTGACTAACTAATACCGTTAATTTAAATCCTTAGAAAGAACCCCAATCTAATGGCTACAAATCTGGGGTGCACTAACTGCTTGGGGTGTGAAAAGCTATTTCGGGGTATGCAAGATATTTTCGATAGAAATACAACGTTAATTGGGTTAATTTATACCTAAATTATACTTATAAAGCAGAAAAATTGGGCAGCTGTACGAAGAATCTCTTGAAAAACCGGGTAGAAATGACTCAGCAGATGAAAGGAACCACTTACTGTACTAAGGTTCTTCAGGATTATTTTTTCCTAACTCTCTTTTCCTGCTAAAACTGAAAATCTAATATCAATTACAAGTATTGGTAATCGACGTAGAATTACTCCGTCAGTTTAAAATACGCTAAATTGATTAAAAACCCTAAGTATGATGTACAAACCAAACGTAAAGAAGTTATAGATCAGTTTCCTTTGGAGGGATTCGCTCGAAATGGAATCAAACATGGAGTTTCCTCAAACAAAAGTCTTCGAGGAAACTCGAAGACCGGAGAGGATTTTCGTGGGAAATGGGAGAATGAAAGGGATCGCTCAGCTTATACCCGACGTCGAAGTATTAATTTTGTGAATCCTCCGATATTTCCAAACCGCCGAGATAAGGGATTCGGAGCACTTGCCGTCTTTCCCCATTCTACGAAGCTCTCCACCGATTGTACTTCATTTTCCCCGATGCGCCTTATGTTTATTCATCCTCAACAGCAGGCCTTCGATAAATTCCCGACTTCGGAAGAGCTCTCGGAGAAATATCCAGAGTTTTGGCGCAGCAACAAAAACAATGCATTTCGGTAAGGTTTTCCGAGGAATCTATGGGGCTATGAATTTAAGTGAAGATGCTTCACGATGTACATTTGTTTCCGAAGAGCGTGGGAAGCTCTTGAGCAAAGGGTTGAAATAATGCGAATGAAGTGAAGTAGATTTGAATATCTCCGACGGAGAACGATTTCCCCTTTTATCTCTAAGTTACGATTAAATGAAAAGCAAATCACGCAAATGGTCCAAAGGGACACATTTCTTCGGAGAATAATCTATACACATATAATTACATCGGCAGCAATACCTTGGCAAAAATTAAAATATGCGGATTCAGTTGAACTAATAATTATACAACTGAATTTAATAATATTATTATTAAAAGGAAGCAAACCTCTAACAAACTATGCACAGTTTGACAGGATCCTATTGAGTTATGGTAATATTTCTATCTTCGTTACTTAGTTTCTGGATTTTATAAGTAGGTGTATTAAATCCAAACTTTTTTTATGTACTTGAAGTTATTAAAAAGAAATATATAATATATATTACTCCTATGGAAAGTTAGGCCAAAATGACCTTTCTTCCACTTAACCTCTGAGGATATTACATCATTATAATACTTTGTTGATAACCAAAATCTTTTGAATACAATCAATTTAAATATAGAAAAATAAATATACATCCCAACAGGCTGGCAAACATACCTACAAGATAATTAGTGCTAACAGTAAATTCAAACTAATAGGTAGAATTTTTGATAAATAAGTAAAACTTATACATAGAAACTAGTTGTATAAACATATGAAAGCACAAAGATTTGGATTGGAAGGAAAATCACCTCAACTGAAGGTTTACAAAGAAAAACCATGATACGGGATAACACACAAGCAGAGGGCGAAAAAAACCGCGAAAATGCAGAGGTAAAAAATACACCATACCTAGTGGGGGATTCAATTTAGAAGATAACTAACTTAGGCTCCTAAGGAAAGGGAGCATTATAGTATTTATTGTTAAATTTTACAAGCTGAAATTCACAAAACATAATGATAAATTATCAGAATTTGACACAAGTGATGATTTATCCCGAGCATTGTAAGTGGTTTTTATCATATCCTAACAAAATTCGGTTAACATTTTTATCAAATACTGCAGGGGCAAATACTATTACCGTAAGCATAAATGTTTTTTTTTGAGAACGCAGGTAACGGAAGCAAAAAAACTAGTAGAATTTTAGTTGTATAAAAAACTAGACCTATAATAATGTTTGAGAGGTTAAAAGATCATTGATGTTTACTGCAAGATCTACGAATAAAAAAATCGTAACTTAAAGGAGAAAGGTCAAAGTTAATGAAACATACAAAAGTTCGTTACTGAAATAATGCTCACAGGCATTTCAACATTGTGCTAAAGCTAATCAAATACGTAAAATAAATTAAAAACTGATGAGTTTTTAATTTTCAATCTTTTAGATGCCGAACTGGGAAATATTCTTGCTTTTCTCGTATAATTAAATTACCAATCACCACCCACTGGAGTATTGGATGAGATTTCAATATATCTTGGTAACCAAAATCGACTGATTAAACATTTAAAAAATATTTACTCTTCAAAAGGTCAATCCGGGAATATTGTTTAGAGAGAGATTCCAACCGAAATGAAAAAGAAGAATGAAGAAATCACATCATTATTTACGTACCTAAAGGAGATGTGCCCTTCGATATTCTCCCACGTATCTTTCCGAAATATTTAAGGAGAAGGGCAACATTATAAGGAATAGGTTGAAGTTCGTCATAGTTAAGTATCCGTCAGTAACGATTATTATTAAAATGAATGTAATTAGGATCATCTTCCTGTTTCCATTAACAAAGTTTTTGTTATTATTACCCTTATTATTATTATTATTGCTATTATTGTTTACTTCGTTCCCGCCACAAAGTGACGGTGTTATGGGAACGGACTGACGGCATGTTTCATGAGATTACAAGGATTATTAGTCTTTATTTATAAATGTTCTAATTAAGAGGCAGGTATCCAGGATTACTGATTTTTAAATTAAATATAAGTTGTTATTATTATTATTGCTCTTGTTGTTGTTATTGTTACGAGCGATGATCATATTTACTATCCATAGAAATTAGTAAAGATAAGTAGTTCTCCCGATTAGCAATTTAGTTTACATAAACTTTTATTGTAAAAATATAAATATTGATAATAGTAAAGATTAATATTAAATAATATATTGAAATTTTTTTATAATTTAGTTTACCGAAAACTTTCACCAAAAATAACTTCTCTAAACCGGATACTTAGGCACGTCTTCAATAGATAAACATTAGCACTTGAATCCATCTATACATGCATTTATAGCACACGCATCTATTTATCCTCTACTCACAACTTCACGCCCTTTTTCCTTCCGCCCCACTCGTCTCGAGATGTAGCCTCCAAGAACCGATATAGTACATTTCAACCCTTCGCCACCTCCCGCACCTTCCTGCTCTCCGATATTTCCTATTCCATCCCATATTCTACTTCCACAATCCATTCCGGCCCTCGTTCCTTATATTTCCATTCTTTTTCCTGTCGCCTACTCTTCGTCCATCTTGACCCTTCCCTCTCGCCGTCCCTTTTCCTGCTAAGGACATCAAAATCCCTTTCTTCCTTCGAGAACTCCCATCCCTTTTTCCTGAAACAGTTATTGTTTCCATCTTCCGGTCCCTTCTTTTTCCTTCCTTTCTGCTTTCTCTTTGCTCTTTTTGCATGTCGCCCGTAAAAACATCACCCGTAGGCATCGGAGGAGAGAG
The DNA here is from genome assembly GCA_000376725.2 of Ladona fulva. Classification (NCBI taxonomy): domain Eukaryota; kingdom Metazoa; phylum Arthropoda; class Insecta; order Odonata; family Libellulidae; genus Ladona; species Ladona fulva. The sequence continues at coordinate 373,848 of KZ308232.1, read as the reverse complement.
AACTCTCGACTTCACTCCGAAGTACTCTTCGAAAAGGAAATTTTCTTCGGGCGATCAAATATTTATCGAGCTTCAAGAGAACGATGAATGCATCGAATAGTCCTCCCTTAGACAACTTCTCCGAGGAAATTAATGCGAACGGAAACGAAACGTCTTCTTGGAAATGGTAATAAAAGTGAGGGGAAATGATCCCAGGGTCGTTTGGAGAGTAACGAGCCAATGTGAAAAATATCGACCTTAAAGTACTTGTTTTTGCAGTAGGCGTATGATATCACATAGTTAAAGCTTAATAATCCAAACAGCACCTTAAAAAAAAAGAGAAGGGCATTGATGTAGAAAGAGGAAATGTTCTCTTTTCATTTTTCATCACGAAAAAGATGAATCACCGACTTTATTTCTTTTAGTTGCTACCATTTATTAGTTTTAATGGCCAACTATTTAAAATCACGGGGAAAGTATTGAACGGTTACCCGTCGACGAAGAAGTTTATGAAAAATGAACTTAATTAGATGTCCTCGAGTGACCCGTAATATTTGAAATTTGAATGAAATTGTGAAAAACAGAAATTTCAAGCTATTATAAACTTGCACGAGAAGGATGTGCATTCGTTCGTTTGCACGACCTATTTCTCTGTATAAGTAATCAGTAATACGAAATGCGTTCAGGTTCTAAGGTCTCGGATTCTTTTTTAAACCTATCTGTCCCAGAATATTGATATCTCAATGGAAATGTACACATTTTCACTAAGCCATTGCTGTGAATCCGTGGTTGCTGAGAACACTTGAATTATTTTTCCAAACAAGATTGTTCAAAACTAATTTATTCCTCATTTGTTCTTAATTTCACCTTCTAATTTATTACAATCAAAACGAATTTAACAATACATTTGCGAAAAATAATTGGACTCACGCGAAAGATTAACCACGCCCGTGGCGTGACATAACAACAAATATTACTTACCTCGCTTTTTGGGTACCTAGCACCAATTTCTTATCCACGCTATAAAACTTGAGCGCAAATTCTTTCAAATAGAAGCAAAGAGAGATGGGTAATTTTGCAGGAAAAATGGTGCATCTAGGAATACCCCCGAGGAAAAATGGCCATTAAAAAGTCTGACGGGACTGGAAAATCTTTAAAACGGCATTCGGAAACTGTTAAAGGGACGCATTGCCGGTTTAATGTTCATCCTGAAAATACTGGAATATGAATACCAGTATCTCTGGGAAGCCGAAACAAATACGAAAACAAGTTGGTGCTCTCAGCTTAAGTGGAAAGCAATCCTGTATTATTCCCCTCCGCGGAGAGGATTCATCTATCACATCCTCCGCATCTCAACGAGGATGATCTCTCCATCTTGAAGCGAAGATTTACATTTTTATGAAGCAAAATGTTTTCCTTCTCCATATTCGAACACGGCCGTGAACCTCTAAATGTTTATCTTCCCCTCTTTCCTTTTTACCTCTTTGCATTTCCCGCTCCCATTCCCAACTCTATTATCGCATGAGTTATTGCCCTCCTACTCCTCGCCGTATTCGATACTAAGTGCGGCCACTTTGCTCTCCAAAATCCCTCCAAGTACGCACAATTATCAGCGATTTCCGTCCTACGATTTTCGATCGCTCTTCTCTTGTGCATCCCTAATTTCTCTGTAGTCTCTTCTTTATTTCTCCTCTTTAACCGCCCGTATCATCATCCTCTCTCCCCCCCCCTCTCTCCGAGAGCGGTGAAACAGTCACTCCTTATTTGGAGACCATCTCTTCCTTTTAATCTCTACATTCCATCTCTCCCTCATTCCGATAGATAAAAAGGCCGTCCGTTCTCCGCCACTCCTTTTATCCATTCCTTCTCTCGAATCTCCAATGCGTTGGCGTTAAACTGACGTGGTAAAACAGTTGAATATCAGCCGCGCGCTACGAAGCGCTAGACATTGTAATGCTCGCTTATACACGAATCTTTAAGAGTTTTCCCGTAAACGTTTAGACTTTGGCTGTCACACGCAGCAGCTGACTTCAAGCATTTCGGATAAATAATGAGAAAGTCAGAACCAAGAAATCGAGCCTAAAGCTATCAGAAACCGAAAAGACCGCTATTTTTGCCGGATTTACAAACGAAAACGAAGCAAAAGCTTGAAATTCTTGAAACAAAATCGGAAAACGTTTCTTGCTTATGAGTAACAGAAAATATCTACTCATTGTGAGTAACAGTTTACACAATAATTAATTTTCAAATTTTATTCAGTAACCTCATGATTTTATTATATTTTAAATCATCATTTCTATTCTAATGTAATAATAATAATAATAATAAATCGACTTTATTTCAGGGATTAATGTGTACTAGACCGTAATGGCAGAGGTACAGCGAGGGGGGTCAGGGTTAACCCCCTTAAGAGGGTGAAATTATTTAAGGAAGATATCACAATATAGTTCCCCAATCTGAGAAAGATCAATTACCTTGCTACGTAACCGCGTTAATCTCCTCGTTTTCTATTCGGTTAATCATTTTAAAGTATTTTTAACATCTCTTGTAAAATGTAGCATGCATGACTATATCGATCTCTGTGAGGTAGGTATATTTCCGTTCTCTCTACTTTCTAGGAACCCCCATAGATATATCCTGGCTGCGCCCCAGCGTTATAGTGTTTTAAAAGATATGCATCGTGAAAACCTTTCGAAAACTTTTTAATATTCAATGTTCGAAGAGAAAGAAGAGAGGATTGCGTTTGCCGAAAAGTAATCAGAGTTGAACAGAAACTTTGCTTTTACATTAGACCAGAACGAAAACATTAAAAATCAACCTGCAGTTGATTAGAAAACAAGCACACCTTAAAAAGAGGTATCTCACATCTCGCTCTTCGAGAAAATCACGTACGAATTGCGTAAGCAAGTAAGCGAAAAAGTAGAAACGAATAAAAAATCTACTTTCAAGGAAATAAATGCATTCCTGAGATAAGGTTACTTTTTTAAATGCTGATATAAAATGCTAGAGTAAACCTTAGTCAGGAAACTAGACAATGCACAGAATAATTAAGTAAGACTTTATGGAATGGAGTTAGATGCCAGAAAAACTATAGCTATGAAACGCGATAGAAACCAGACTTATGTTAACAATAAAGCAGAGGAAAAAACGGAACAGGTGGAGCAGACCCGTACGTAAAGTGTGCTATTTTTTGTAATGGGAGAATCGTAAAAGAGACTAGTAAAAGAATACCATAGAAGTAGCTGAAGGAGCTCTCATTACATTGAAGAATAAATAAGTCTTTGTTATTATGCTAAGTAAGAAATATTATTATATCAGTATGCAATGAAGATGTTACTTTTCCATAATTCATTTTCTATAATGTAAACCCTAGCGCCTTCATTACTTCTTCATCCAAAGCAAAGTAACCTTGATAATGGCAAAGTTTGTTGAAACTAATATTGAACATATCTGTGAATGAAATGTGATTCATAAAATTGAATCTTAACCACGAAACACGCAATCCTGTATGCGCGTGAGGCATTCATTTAAGGGGTGGTAGATGTTATAAGAAAAGTTTGATTAATAACCCAACAGCCCATAGAGAGCTCTTACCAAAAGACATTTACAGTTGGTTATACGATGACAGTATATCGGCTCCCACGCCGCCTTATTGGCGATTCTAGACCGCAAAAGACCCGCTACCTATTCATTCAGGTAGCTTCCCATTTTTTTCACGATACAGGGTCAGCATCTCACGCAGGTGTGGCGTTCTCCCACCAGGAATCCAACCACCGCTTTGTTATAGTCATAACATGACTTGTAATATATATGATGGATGCAGCAAGGAAAAGAATAATTATCCGTTCCTTTTGATTCAGTTCGCAAAATTCACTGTTTCGGCCTCAACTTTTGATGGCTCTCCAAGACGAGAAAGAAATGAAAACTCTTACACGCTGCCACAGAATATTAATTTTCCACGACCTAGGTTTCGACACATGGCGTCACCATCAAGTACCTGATATTGTCGTGGAAGATTGAAATTCTATGTAAATTTGTTTTTATTCCTCTCTCATCATTATTTCAATCCAATTATTCTTTTAATTTAGTTCCTTTAATCGATACAGCAGCAGTGTGAGCTATAAACAAAATTAAATTAATATTCGTTCAATCATGAATATTAATTAAATTAAATTAATATTTATTTACTAATAATATTTCAAGATTGACTTGGTGTAACACTTATTAAAAGATAGAACAATTCTTAATTTTCACGGTAGATAGTTATGGACTTTATTTATCGTCAACGAGTTGACGTCTTCCTGAAGATGTCAATAAAATTCTGCTGTAGAATTTACGGAGCTCTTTCCTTTAAGATGTCTAAATAAACCTTTTAATTTAACTTTTAATTTTTTTATCGGTGGATTTGAGGAAGAATTTAAACGGTACTACACTATATTTTCTTCTAACGACAGAGAAAGTTAGTTTTTGTGGTAAACGAGTAAGTAAACGGTAAGGAAATTGAGAGAACATGTTCTGGTAACTTAAGGGATGCCAGATGCTGAAAAGGGGAAGAACTACTGATTTAAACTTTGTTCCACCAATCCAGCATACGATCGGTTTTTTTAGGGACCTCCGTGTCGACTTTCATTCCTAGACTTCCTCTTCACCAAATTGCACCGAGACTACGATTGGAAATTGATACCGTTAAGTCGTCGCCGGGGGAGAGTGGGAAAAAGAGAGAGGGGATCCATCGGTTGGACAAATGAGGCGATGACGTCACCGTGTTTTCCAAAGGAACCGCGATTGAAGGCGTGGGCGGAGCCACTAATGGGATGCAGACGCGAAAAAAAGATGAGCAGCGAGAAAGGGTCGATTCGTCTGCCTTTTACGTCTCTCAATTTTAATCGTATAAAAGACGAAAGTCTTCGGAATTACGATGGCCCTCACTATGGTTGGGAAACGAAAGGATTCGTCGAGAATTTCCTTTTTTTAATTAATTACGTGCTCTTTTTAAACGTTTAGCGTTATTGGAAATTTTGCGACTGAGAAACTGTTCGATGATAATCGATGTCCTTTCGTCATTCCGGAATATGAAAATCAAGGGTTCAGGAGACGACCTATCTTATAAAAAATGGGAAGATCTGTACGAAAAAATGGGCTCAAAAATTCTACTCGGTTTAAAAAGTAATCCGGAATCTATCACATTTATCTCTATTTTCTTTCACCAACATACAAACATTATGTATTGGTATTTATGATATTTATAGATTACCCTTTTTATAATGACATAATATTTGAATGGATTAAAGTTCTCTGGGTTTACCACATTTTAATGGTAATTAATGGCAATTTTAATGGTAACTCCAAAACCTAATAATGAACTGTTTTGGCAGTCGTATCTATATTTAAGTTCAAAATTGTTTTCTATTTTGCCAGTAAGTATTGTTACCACCACTTATGAAAAGAACTTTATTAAAGCAGTTACAGGATGGCTTCTAAATCACAAAGATGTAGAATATTAGTTTAATAAGATTGTGTGAAGGTCATAAATGCTTTATATTTTATGTATATTATTTCTGTACAGTTTTGTTTTCTGTAATGACACTGGTCTTAAGTTTCTTTTACTTTCTTCCTTATTTTTCTATTGTATTTTTTAATTTCATAAAAATTTCTCTATAAGCTATAGGTTTTGTATGTATTTGATTAATGTAAAGGAATGAATATTATTAGTATTAATTTTGAGAGTTTGCCAACTTTTTGATCAGCCTTCTTCGGTTACCACTGAACACTTATTTGAAACTCTGGTGGTTAAATATCTTTTTAAGAATTTCGCAAAGTTATTTCCTCAAAGTTAAGCTTCAGAACATCAATTACAGTGGAAGTTAACTCTTTTTGGGAGGCATTTAAAGAATGAGAACTTTAATGGGTTATTTCAAATAGAACAGAAACGTCTTTATTGCGGGGGAGGTTGGGACTGTCAAGTCTCCTTCTACTATTAACCTATTTAATTTATTTTAATACAAGGAAAGGATAGAACAGTAAAAAAGAGAAAAAGAGGAAGAAACTATGTGTGGATAAAAAATGTAAGTCACGAGCGTAGAAAAACATCCACAGGAAGGGTGAGAGAAAAGCCTGCGAAACCTACTGATAGTAAAAGCTAGACTTGAAACTAAAGAAAATTATTTCTATAACCGGGTGAAAGAGAAATAGAAAATTTACAAAAACATATTAAAATTCTCGAAGACATAAACATTGAAAAATGCAACAAAATACGAAATTGAGGATAGAAACATACAATACAAATTTCCGTTATAGCTACTGAAAACATTCGAATCGCCAAAACGGGTAGTTGACCGCGTTCATAAAATAAATACAACAACGGCAATATAAGCCCAGTAATTGTGACATCAAAGAAAGACTTACACAGAGAGAGGGAAAAAGAGCCATTACGTTTCGCCAGAAATAAATACGTAATTTATACATTCAGCTTAAAAATACAGTCTTAGTTATCTCTTCCGAGAATTCTGAGAATGTGCATGAAAGCACTTAAACAGTCCTTTTAGAATTAAAATTGATTATTTGAAATTCAGTGAGATTCCTACCAGTATAACGTACTTTCGAATGAAAGTCCAATTAACTGTTAAACACGATTCTGTTAATTCGTTTTCAACACATTATCGCGAAAATCCCGCAGTAGTTTTCTACGAAACCTGACAGAAATTCATTCGCACTAATTAACCAAATGCCTTGTTTGCAGAAGTTCCGACATAACGGTAACTCTTTAACGGGAATCCGTCACACTGTTTCCGTATTGCGCATAATTATTCACACGAAGTTCTCAAATACGTCAAGTTCAACGCGTGCAAACCGCCTCCATATGTGCCGAATATTTTAAGCACGACGGCAGATCGTACAAATGGAAAGTCTATGATTAATTCGACCGTCCGAAAACGCGATTTTCCGCATGGGCGACGAATACAAGCCCTCCAACGGTATATTCTCGTCCGATATGAATCTTGAATTCCAGACCCAAGGTCATCTCGCACGTGAAGCCAATCCTTTTTTTTCTCCCCCTCTGACGAGATAAATATTAATCATCGCTAAAACCGCGGGAGATGTAAAAGGCAGCTTTCATTCCATTTCGTTCTCTTTTTTTTACAAATTGTCGAAACAGTTACGTAAAGGCCATTGCGCCGACAAAACCAAGGACGAAGACCCTCCCGGCTAAACGGAGGGGGAAAAATTCAAACAGCTCATCCTCGACGGTTTGAACGCATTAGGGCCCCAGTCTGTCACAGCCGACGCACAATGCATGCAATCAAAGGACACCCATCCAAACAAACCGGTTAATATTCTTTGACGCGCGGTTCCAGTCCGCCAAACCGTTCATTAAACGCCGCTTTCTTCTCCCCGCTCCCACTCCTCCGCTACCTTTGATATGTCACCCTCTTTAATCCATTTTTCACTCCGCGCCTTTTATGTTCATTCTTTCTTCCGATCGAGAGTTTCTCTCTCTGCCATAGCGCTCGATATCTCTTTCAAATGCCATACGGGACTTTGTAAGCAAACCCAATTGAGCAATAGAGCCTTAAATACTTAATTTACTACTAATTGCTCCTTTCTTTCAAGCAATAGTTCGTCCACCTGTAGTTACATTTGCAACATAGTAAAATCACTCTCAATTCAAACGAGTAAAGCACTGAGGATAGAGATAATATCAATTCATTTGAATTAATTATGCAATAAACACTATCGTGATCCTAAGTTTTCTTATGCAATGCTATTTGTGTATTTACGTTATTTACTAAGAAAGTGAACATTTTCTTGGGAAAATTTTCATTTGGGCGTTTACTGTCCATAAGTTAACACTTCCAAATTTTCTCTCCCCATTATTATTTAAAATGTCAGTATCTTTTAGTGTATGTATTTAGCCATAAAATTGCTTACACATTTTTTTAATCCACTGCGTTTTCGCGGGTTTATTTACTTCCTTCTCCGTGGGTATTTTCCCTCAACGTGGGTTTTTACTTTCTTTCTTTTACTCAACTTTCAGTCGGAAAGACTTGTTTCCACACTCTACTCTTTCTTTTAATTTTAAATGAACATTTTATATATAATAACGACATACGAGAATGGATGGAAAAGAGGCCCACATGGACCTAATTTCGCCAATAAAGGGTCTATCAATCTGGAGTAAATTATTCACACGGGTCCGTAAACTCCTAGCGTTTATAACACGGTAGAGTGTTGGGCCGTCCTTTAATAATGGCACACTTCTTGGGGGGTCTGGGGATTAGTGACATTTGAGTAGTAGTATTGTTAAAAGTGCTTCGACATCTATGGTAATTTCGTACCGAGGGACCTCAACCGGGAATCGAGCACGGGACCACTTCCACCAAAGGCAAGCTCGCAGCCATCTTGGTTACCCGGGAGTCCCTCGTGACGCTTGATCAGGGTATGAAGCCCAAAAACGTAATGACGTAATTTAAGGGTGGCCCCTTTACAGAAATATTATTCTCAGACTAGTTTCAACACAAAACCCTGACCAATCAGGTAGGAATCCAATCAAAATTGCTCTCATTCCTATAGAAGGAAGGGAGTTGGAATAATAAGCGTAAATTAATGGGGTAAAATGGACGGGGTGGAAAGCGATTCAACCAAGGTGTTGTCTGCGAGCGCTTCGAACCGAAACCGAACCGAATACCGAATAAACCGTTACTTGTAAGAGTGAAAATTGAACCTGAACCAAAACCGGAAATTTTTATTATTCTGTTTCTATTAAAGCAGTTTACTCTTTATGAGTGATGGTAGCCTTTAGAAAAATGCCAAAAACATTATTTTCTAATAACTGAAACCACACTTTGAGTAATTAATTAATGATACGAGTTTTTATCTAAATTTAAATTATTTGCAATGCTACTGAAAAGTTGAACAGAAATAAGAATTATCAGAAGGAATTTAATGAATAATTCTTGCAGTAAAACTTATTTTATACTCCCTTCGATATTAACATTTGATGCTTGAAACTACCGATTGGTGGGAATCGGTAGAACCGTAACAGAAACAAATTTTGGCGTTTTCATTTAACAAAAGCGAAAACTGTTATTACGAAAATAGTTATGGCATGACATCGTATTGTCCACTCGAATACATTCGTGCAATCAGCAATGTTTCCTGAAATTACTTAAAAATCACATCGAAAGTATGACATTTTCCAGAAGCTTCTTTTTCGAAAGGTGCTCTTTTGTTTATAATGATACCAACCAGGGAAACGGAGAGAGAAGGAGACTAATAAAGTAGGAAGAAGTTACTACACATTAAAAAATGATTACTAAAATTAGGTGCGTGAGCGGGAGGCAGCGGGTTAAAAACAATTTTATTCTTTTTTCTCTCATCGTCAGTATACTTAGTGGCCACTGTACATTCTCCTGATGTAAGCAACTGGTAAGTAAGTAAGAGATCATGTAATCCGGGCGGAATTCGGAATTAATAGCAAGTTTTTGCCGCAAAAACATTTCAGCTGTTGACAGGATGGCTTCCATTGATCAAATATCACAACTAGCTACATCTTTTGTAATCTTAAAAATGCCCTTTTCAATTCGGTCTTTTGAATTTATAGGTCCAACATTGCGATGCGGTAAATGGAAATTCTTTTGATAAAATTTATTGCGGTAGAAATGGTCCATCGTTTTCATACCCTAGTGGTGATATGCCTACAATTATTGCCAAATTATATAATTATTATTAGACAAGAATAGATAAAGAATATTTGTCCCTCCCAACTTCTTCCTCTCAAATATTTCAATTTCATATCGGAATTGCAGTTAAATATAGTAGAAATAATAATAATTTTACTCTGGCATATTCCCATGGAGCAGAAGAGAATACAAGAAATAAAACGATAGTAGAAAAGAAAAAAATACAATAACTGCTCAGCACCAGTAGACATCAATATAAAATACAGAAGGAAAAATAAACATGAGTATGAAAATCAAAACAAAACATTTTTTAAACATTTTCAGTTAAAATATCATTAAATAACTTTTCTATATGTGCTGGCACCGAGCTATAATGTTTGATAGAATTTGGCAGGGAGTTCCAAAATGGAGAACCAGAGATCTGGAAGGAAATCTAAGAAATATTTGATCGCGGAATATGGAGAAACTGTTATGGTTGTCATTTTAAAATATCGAGATCGCTTTTTAGGTTACATTTCCATCTACCCTTATACCAAATTGTTAAATTGATATTTTTCTCCCCTGAATACCTATACTACAGTTTATTTCCCTCAGGCCTCCTTTCCTTCATCTAATCTTACCAAGTTTTTTTTTACTTCCACAGCTTACTCTCTCTTGAGACATTTATATTAATAATAATAATCATTCCCTAAGAGAAATATCTCTCTTTCACTTCTCCGTTAGTTAACTATTCCATTCTCAATTTTCCTTTCACCGTTCCTTCATGTATATCAGAAGTTATACCGCCTCCATTTTCCCTCATCTATTTCCGTCAACTAATCTAACTCCTTTCCCTATTTCCCACTCACATTTTTGTTCCCGTCCTCATCCAGTCTGCAAATATACGCAACGACTTTTCAATCGCCCGAGATCAAAGCCGCTTTTGCGAAGTCGGAACGCGAGCTAAATTAAGGGAAGACCAAACAAACTAAGGCAAGTTTGATACTGTCTCCCTCCCCACGGATCGTATTCTGATTCCTTCTCCTCCCCCGCCCTCCCTTTATCTTTCGCATCCCCATCCCTAGCGTAAACAGACCAACATTTTCACTCGGTTGCCATTGTTTTTCGCTGCGACTTGAAGGTAACCGGAGCTCATGGACGGGAGTCTTTTGTACTGAACAAGAAACCCTCGGGATACACTCAGCTTCCAATTATCCCAGGTAATGAATGGCTAGAAGTTAGCGAATAAAAGTTGTCGCGGTTAATCCGCAGGGATCGGAAAATTAAAGCTTATACAATGACTGAATTGGTACATCTATAATTTAGACGAAAAGGGTATTACTTCTATTTAATGATTATTATTACTGTTATTATATAATATTTCTTTTCTCAGTCAGAGCACTGAAAATATTCAGTTATCTCGGGTATGTTTCACCAAAGGGATTAAGGTCAAATTATTTTATTAAAGTTTATTTTATTATTGTAATCATTATGATTATTTTAATTATCTTTCCAATATTTTGGTAACATGACAAATTAAAATAGAGAAATTGAGCAGAATTTGTGCTTGAAAGGCACATGCTGACATCCTAGATCCTAGGCTTAGCAGGACCTATAATGATTTCAAATAAGGTAAATACGTAAAACAAATTTTTACTTAAAAAATTTCCACTGTATATGTTTGGGCAATACCTTAGCGAATCTGACTTATGTGTTAGTTTTGAAATGAAATTAACTACTTTTAAGCTGTACCTAGGCTGATTCTTAATTATTTCATCGCCTATATCCTATAATCTTTCTAAATTAAATCAGTATTTCCATTATAAATTACTTAAGAAGAGATTCCGCGAAAACTCTATACCAATATGTTTTAAGAACAAAATCTTGAATCGACATTGTCTGCTATTGTTTTAATTTACATTCTAGGGAGTCGTCTTCCCAGAATCGCTATTCAACAGTGAATATTCAATTTAAGTAATAGTCTCAGTCGCTGCCACTTACAAGAGGAAGATTTCAAACGAACAATATCTTACATCGCGCAATTCTCACTAGTAGATAGCGTTAGATACAGTTAATCGTGAATGGACGCATTATAGATGTACCTGAATATTTCTTCTTTACCTTTTCCTTCTGGAAGCGGTGAAATCTTCAGCGATTTTTTGCGCCGTAACAAGGATGTCCCGAAATAACATTCAGGCACGTACTTGGAAAAATAAAAGATATGTAATGGCCCCTTTGTAGAAGAACCGAAAGAATGGCTGGTGGATGGGGAAGACATGTGAACGGGAGAGAAATCTATCTTGGAAGGCGTTGCCATAGCAACGTCCCATCCCAGCATCACGCTTCGAATCCGTTCCTTTTTTTCGACTTATCCTCCGTCAACACAAACCGCAACAGTGTCTTCGAGGAGCGAGAAGTCAAGAGGAGACCTTCGAAAAAGGGAATATATATAACGTACAGGTCCCACAAAAGGTTTTGGCAGTTGCGCAGAGAACAAATTCTAGCTTAGAAGTGTCCGCTCTCTCAAAAGCTGTCAGGAGGGGCTGTGGGTTGCTGTTGGACCGCATATCCTGACCTCAACCCTATTTCTCTTCAGCCAACCCCATCCGGAACAGCAATCCTCTCACTTTGAAATCTGTTTTTTATACTTTTTTACTTAGGGTACTCATTTAGCCATTCTCTTCTACGCCTTCGTACTTAGATTCCATGCATTAAATCTTAATTTCTGCAATTCTACCATTACACTGCTATTTCTGTCAACATTTTCACAGAGATCAGTCATTAGTTTCTAATTTCAATGTACATGACATAGGGACATATTGGAAAAACCTTACAACTTAGACCACGGTATGAACTCTATTCTTCCTTGCGCGAGAACGGATAAGGACTACACTGTTTTTTGGAAAATTCTAAATCGATTTCTGATTACCAAACTTTAACCTCCAAATTTTTTCCATCCCAAATATTCTGACTTTTTCGTTTTCAATGTTCGTAATCTTAAAGAGTTAACAATCCGTTACGCAATGATATCCTGTCCGAAGCCAATGGCTTTATAACTTCATTTTTAATCTTAACTCTAGTCATTACAGCTGCCTATAATCTAACATAGGTTTTCCTTTACAATTCCTCCTTTCTACTATTACTCACAGTGCTGTCCACAGTAGGTTATTGTGCCTCTATGAGTTCCCGTTTCATTTTCCTCATCTTTTCACCAAATTTTTCCACCAGAGTTCTCTCTTCCTTTGCTAATCTAAGGGCTCTTTCATCAGTGATTCGGTCAGTCAATTTTATATTTATCATCCTTCTGTAGCTCCACACACCGACTGTTTCTAATCTTCTCTTCTCCGCTGCTGTTACACTTCATAGAAATACTAAATGATCCGTTCATATGTTTTTATGAACCATTTCCTTTATCCAAGCGTTTATCATTTAAGGTTTTATAGTAGCATGTCTTATTTTCTTGAGTTTTCTTACTGTTCCTAACTTTTTACAGCTATTGTTGATGATCTTCCCATCCAATTAGCAAAGTTCCGCCATTCATTCACTAGTGTTCATACCTAATTTCAACTAGAAATTATCTTTTCAGTTCTGGCTTAAAACTGCATCTTTCGTTTTATTTTTAGCCATCAACTATTCATTGTATGACTACAGATGTGCGCCACTGTAAAAACGACTTAAGAAGATGGATGGAATAGATTCTCGCTGAAGTCAATAAATAAATGGTCCAATAATACTGCGCATCGCAGTGCCATGACTTTTTGCACTACTTTTCCTCACCCCTTCTTTCCTACTCGTATATCCCTTTGCTTCGACGCCCACTACGATAAACAGCCACCTCTGCCGCATCACCTATCAACACGCCGTGTGAGCTTCCCGCCCCCAAACGGCCTCCGGACAATGGATATTCGCCTCACGCCCCACACGCACCGGTCCCTCCCCAGCCCCCAAATCCGGTCTCATCTCTCGCCTCTTCACTCCTCTTAACTACCTCTCCCTCGGCGCTCGCCCTCCCCTCTATCGGACCACTCAGCAAACCCAGAGGACGTCTTCCGTAATTTCGCCAAATTAGAGGGAGGCGAGATGAGGCCTAGTTTAAGAAGATGTGTGAGGAAGGAAAGAGAAAAGCGAACGAGGGAGGAAAAGAGAAAGAAAATAGCACACGAGGGAGAGATGTAGGGAGAAAATTGGGAAGGGGTGACGAGATATAGAGGATCACAGTTGGAATAATTAATGGGAATAGTGGATTTGGATGAGTCGCGGGAGGAGATGGACACGGATGGAAATTTGGCGCAAGATTGGAAGTCGAAAGGAGGGAAAGTGAGAGGGCAGATATGAAATGGAGAAAATTTAAGGGGGTTTTAAATGAGATGGAGCATTCAAGGATGAGGAGATAAGGGAAAGGGACAAATGGATGGCTTAATTAGCGAGAAAGATGCAGTAAACAAGAAGAGAGACGAGGTGATTTTAAGGGAAGAAAGTAGACGGAAGCGTAATAGAAAAAGAAATCGCGGAATGGGAATGGGAAGACAGATGGCGGATGAGGGAGATTTGGAAAAAAGGGTAATCAACAACGCTGATTAAAGAAAAAACCAGGTGTATGCATTACATTTAAGCTCGTCAGATGACATTTGAGACTAACCTGAAGTGATTCTAAGCTCAACATATCTATATATAGAAACTGGCAAATGCAGCAACGTAGGAAAAAGAAAAAAAAAAGGTGCTGAAATATGCGGTTCAAGTAGAGAAATAGCGAAAATAACTTCTTTAATTTTAATTCTCTAAACTCGCGAAATGAGAAGATACAGATGTACAGGTGAGGCAGGTAAAAATACAGTTATGAAGTAAAGAATTCAGAAAGGAAAGAAAAGAGGAAATCAAGCTGGAGATTGCAAGTAAAGAGAATATAACAAAACATTTTGGTATAAATAGAGATACATTATATGACGACGGATTTTATAGATGACAAATAAATTATGTTAACAGATAAAATAGAGAGATAAAGACGGTTTACTTATTTACTGCGGGATTTTGCGAAGAGAAGATAGGTAAATAAGAACGAGATACCTGTAAATATAACATACAATACATAAATCTAATTAATAAATACAGAAGAACAAAGAGAAATGTAATGGGCGATGGAAACTATGTTAACCCCCAAACAATTACATTCAGTAACGGTTATATTCACTAACCGAGATGGTTGAGTGGTTAGTGTGCCAACGATCAATCCCCACGGTCTCGGGTTCGTGTCCCAAAGGATCTGTGTGTTCGACCATTGTTACTGTACACGTCTACCACTGTAATTATCCAATAAATAAATGTTCGTGGGATCATTACGAAATAAATAAATAATAGGAATACAATTAATATGGGAAGATATTGTAAGACAATGAGAAAGAATAATGTCATAACTGGAAAATAAAGAATATGAAGAAAATTATAAGAAAAGGAAGTGTGGGACAGGAGTAAAAGGAAAGGGAACGTTGAGACAGAATACTAGTGAGCTGAAGCATTGGTGAACATACTCCGAGGTAGAATAACATGATTAATTGTTATATCACGTATGCAAGAGGAAAGCCAAGATAGAGAAGTATGCAACTATGAAGAGAGAAAATGATAACATGGAAAGAATATGGAAGGAATAGGAGCAGAGACTGTTGGGAAAAAAGTAAACGCACAGCTAATTGCTTTTGAGGCCGAAAAAGTCGATGAGACGGAATAAACGAAGAGACTTGATTACATACAGCAGCCGATTGCAATCGAACGCCGGTCCAGCAATTACACCGACACCCACCCGATTCAATTTCTTCTCCTGTATCCCAAAAGTACGGTTTGATCTATCACATCTCTCAGGAAGAAGCTAAAGCGACATCACGAAATGATTTTGAATGTAAATCCTCAATGGAAATGTTTCACAACCTCCTAAAAAGTAGCTTAAGAAGTTAACGATTTCGAAACATCGAAGTTATATAACTGCCTGAAAGATTAGTTTCCGTTTGAAATCTTGTTCTTTCGGATGAAGAAGAAGTAGCCACCCTAAGTTTTAAGGGCTTAAAGCTCTTCAATGAGATGAAGGTCAAACGCTTTCGGGCCAAAACTTTTCGAAACTTCCACAACATTACTAATAATCAAAGTTTGGCAAAGAAAAAGTACGCGACGTAATTAAGTTTCCATGAGCAATAAATGCGTTGTTTGAATTTTTGCCTACCAAATAAAGCCGTTTGGTAATGAAACGATAAAAAACCAGGAATTTGTTAATTTAGGAAGTGTATATTTATTAAGAGTATATTCTTAGCAATCCGGAGCCTATTTCTATCCCAGTCTTTTCGTTTCTTTATCCTCTTAAGAAAGAACTTGCGGGAAGATAAGATCGCTGCGGGTGTTTTCCCGCATCGGATATCATTCTCAAGTTTTATTCTTTGGTTTGAATTCCAAAAATTGTTCTTAAGTTTCCTTTGTCTATTTTCTTTCAGTTTCATTTCTATATTTATGAATTTTCGATGGTGAAGATGAGTGAGTCGGGAAAGAGAACTTGAATTCTTCAATCTCGCCGGTAAAAGGTCTATTTTTCTGCCATACAGAGAAATGGGGGATTTAAGATGAAAAAAATCTTTAAACCACGGCTTTCATCAAAAACAGATACGCAGAGCAAGAGCAATATGTTTTCATATACAAAAAATCCTTTGTCTGAGGTATACTAGAATCTTGAAAAGTAAGCCCTAAAAAGCCGCAGTTTGCAAGAAAATCAACTTTTAAGCTCTGAACAAACTTTAACCGAGCAAACCAAGTTTTAGGAAATTCCAACCTGCGGGCATTAGGTTTTTCTGTGGCTATGCTTAGGGTTAAGGTTATTATTATAGTATCAGTGTTTCGGCAACTACGTTGCTATCTTCAAGATACGGTTTCCGATTGAGAGGAGGAGAACACTTTGTGTGGCGGGGGTTGATGTTGGGTATTTATGCCTTTCGTTGTGTGACGTCAGCAAGGGAAAATTTTAAATATAGCTCAAAGTTTTTTAATTCCAAATGAACGCGTTTACCCTATATTATGTTCATTTCTAAGTTTATCCAATGTTTTTGGTGATAATAGATTATTGGGATGATGGGTTGCCTGTTTTAGGGAAAATAGTGGTAGTCGTAGTAGAATTGCTTAAAAGTGCTTCGACAGCTTATGTTATTTCGCACCTGAGCCCGCACCGGGAATCGAACCCGGGACGGCTTTCACCGAAGTCGAACGCGTTGCCCACTTGGCTACCTGAGAGCCCAGTAATGATTGTAATATACATATACAATTACACATTATGTTATGCTATGATTATTTAACTGTTGTTTCAATGACAAAGGCTTACAAAGTTTTCTCGTCTATGAACTAAATTAATGGCTCCAAATCGTTTTGCTCTATCGCAAGAAAAAAGGGACCTAAAAATTCTGACGGGTAGGAGTCGAACCTGGAATCTTCCACATTTTGAGCGGAAACTCTATTCAATTATGCTATCGAGCCAGACATTTTTCTCGTGCCGTTTTCAAGAGAATGATCTAGTTCGATAGCTTAATTGGACAGCAACCACCATCTGGAATCTATCATTGCCCTATCGAAGTTAACCCCATTTTCTTTTAATTATGGCGTAATTTTTCTTTGCGATGTTAATAAATAACCGAGTTTTGTATTGTAATTGTAAAATATCTTTCAACTTAAGTTAACCTCCAAGCGATAACCATAAAAGCATGCCAAAGGAAATGAGGATGTAACATCTTCCGAACAATTAGAATGAAAACCATAGTTTTCGCAAGAGAAACCCGTCGAAGGACGTCCGAAAACAAACCTATAAATTTTGACGTAATCAATCTTTATGTGTAATATTTGCTGGAAAGGATGAATGGGAGATAAAAACAATCATTTTTACGGTAATATCTTCGATTGGCCACCGATCCGCATCCATCCTTCACGTAAAATAATGGGAATTTGAAGAGGATCCTCGTATACATGGAATTTTCAAGATGATTTTTTTTTCAAGTAGTGAAAATAAAATGGTCTGTGTAACCATTTGAATCCGTAGAACGCATGCACAACACGTCAAAGGCATTTCCCCAAACAGCGAAATGGACTCGGTGATTGATACCATTGGCGCAGCGTGTCGTCCATGTTTCTCGGCCGGATGCGGTGGCAATGAAAACGGAAAAAAAGTATCGGGAGCACCCATCGGAAAGGGAGATGCAGTGACAAATCTACTATATTTGGAGCCACCCCTTTATGTCAGAATTCATAGAGATTGCGAAGGTTTCAGAGCTTCGCGTTTAATTCAGTAGTTCTGTAGGAAGTATCAGTACTTAACCATTGAGAGATAACCATAGCTGAAGACAATGAAATATATTAACTTTTCATGATCATTGGCATTATCTTGACCTGATAGTTTTGATCAATATTTAACATTATGTTTGAAATTATACATGAAATTTCATTTAAATTTTTATCGTTTAAATTATTAATTAAACTATTCTTTAAATGATTATTTCAATTATCAATTTAATGATCATTTTTATAATAATAGAATAGGTACTTAAATTACCATTTAAATTATTTTTCATTGATTATTGAAACAGCGAATTACTGAAACTGTCTTCGAAATTAATACTGAAATTAACATGTTGAGCCTCACCTTTAATTTTTTTGTTTCATGCTGAATTGTATACAACCAAAAAGTTACTATTTATTAAACCATTATCCATTGAAATTCTTTTTGAAATGATAAATGGAATAATTATTGATATTTTTATCAACATAATTATTGAAATTATTATTGTCAAAATAATTTCCATTATTAATGGCATCAAAATGGAAACTTTTATAGATATTTTTATTAAACATTGGCGTTGAAATTTTTATTGCGGGATTTGACGCAGGGATTAGGTGCAAATTCAGTCTCTCATTGAAAAGAGATATACAAAGGTAAAATGGTTTTTATCGTATGCCGGCTCTTCCCTTGGCTCTGAAAACATATGCACCTAATTTATAAAGGTAGATTGAAACTGTTCACATAGGATCTCCAAGATGGTACACTGCAGGTAATATATAATAACATGTTTCATAATAAGGATTGCTCCTCGAAGGCGAATTATCTTCACTCCAAAACGTTTCTCGAGCAGTTATACGCCTCGGCCTATTTAGGTGACGAAAAATATTTCGGATAATTTTTCATGAATTTGGGGAAAATTCGCTTAAAACAAAAAAATAACGTTAACATTATAATGGGGACAATAAAGGACGCGAGAGAACTAATTCCGAAATTCAGAGATGAATGCGGAATCCCCTCCCTCTTGCCTTTTCCGTGCCAAATGGCATCCCTATTCAATGACAGAGAGAAACTCATTTCAAAACAGACGCTTTCGACTCCCTTTTTTCATTCACATTAAGCAAACCGAACAAAAGCGACATTTTAAGAGATCTTCAAAGTTCATAGTCTCTTGTGTACATTCAATAGCACTTGCGTTGTTTGATATAATAAGATTTTTAATCAATGGTCGACAAAACATAAATGTTCAATCTCATTAAAATGTCTTGCTTTGAGCTTTATAAAGCAGTGTAACATGCCGAGGATACTTTATGAAAAACCGGAATTAACGAAAAATGCTCGAACTATTTTAAGTGAGAAATGTTTCCTCTAAAAATGGAGAAATACTAATTGTGAACTCTTTACAAATCCAGTTGATGATTTGTTGTATGGACTGGGATTTTTATGTATCTCTTGAGTTGAGTTTTAGTGTAATCTTCAAGATGGAATAATTGTGTGCTAATAAACATGTTTACTATGATGGGAATGCGTTCAGAATCATTCATATTAATGTGCGTTATCAACATATTAAATATATTATAATATTAATGCACGGCCTATTTGAATCAACGTGCACCCGATAGTACGTAAATGTTTAGATATGTTATAGTAGATAAAGGATATATTATGGTAAATGTTGTCCGTAAGCGGCTGCAGTAGGACTACATTATATTAATGCCTTCTCAGACGAAAAACCTAAACTGATGTTCATAAATTTGTTTATTCTCTCGACACATTTTTTGAACAAGTAAGATTCAATACATTGATACTTTGACTAACGATCATAATTAGTTCCAGTTCGAATTTCGTAACTCGAAATGTTGTACCTCGAAACCTAGTTTCCCGCTATTTTTTTTCGGTTCGTTTCTCGATATTGAGTTCGTATCTAAAGGGCAAAGTGGAATAAGAAAAATGTTGTAGAGTGGTGGAAGTCGGTAAGTAGTTCATTAATCGAGGTATCACTATCGCAATTTTCAAGCAATTACTAGTAGACGTGCGAGCCAAAACACCCGCAGAGTTTCCACGGATGAAATTAACGGTTAGCAGTAAGTAGACCATTCAATTAAGGTCCGGAATGTTACCAAAATGGCTCATTGAGTATCGAGAAAGGTTTTAAATTTTAAATGCAATCAAATTCATAAGACTGTCAAGTTCCGGAATTCTTTAGACCTTGCTAGTGACAACAAGGGCACATATCCACATTTCACAGCCGCGAATATTGTATTGTAATTTAAATAGCGGGAAAAAAACACCTAGAAATTCTTTAAAATGAACTGCGCTATTAGAGCTTATCTCATTGCACCTTCACTGCATCTTGCTGTTCCATGTCAACGCCCAGCGTGTTCATTTGAGCTCTTTATTTTATCGGAAAGCAACACTCCTTCAATCCAAGTCTTCTTACGTCTTTAACAGCATCTGAAGAGGACTATACTGTACATCCCGAGGTTATCGTAAACACATAGACTTCAGCTTGGTTAAAAAACTTTCCCTATGACCAGCGGACTCCACAGTATGGAAGGAATCTTAAGAAATTAGGGGGTGATTAAACGATTTTTTAAAGAGATTTTACCCACTTAAACTAGGGCCACATGTAACCCATATAGCATTTACTATCATGCTCACGGGTCATATTGTGTCCGTCGTTACTTAAGTGGGCCGTATGATGTCAAAATGGCTGCTTAAAGAGCGAAGACGTTTATAAAAAGCATTGAAGATTCAACTGCTTTGCAAGCCGGATATAATCCTCAAATGGGTCGAACCGGCCCGCGGATCAGGATTTGTGCATCCGTTTTGCTTAAGCAGCCATTCGAATTCCAGTTTCTTACATTGACAATGGATTATTAGACAAAGGTTATTTTTATATCATATTTTCGTACACACCCTTAGGCAAGCTATCACGTTATTTATCATGTCACTGATTTAAGCGTTTAATTACAGATGGAAATCAGTGAGATCTTTGCTTCCCATTCTAACACGCAAATTGTTTTACATTTTTACTCGCAGCCTTTTATTCAGTAGACTATTTTTTGTGTAATTAAACGTCAAACCTTTTCCTTCAAATAAATTAGCCTTCATTACCTGTCTTTCATTGATTTTAAATATTAGTTTTTTTAAGCTTATATTTGCTATGCTTTCTCACTTACGTTTTCGTTACTATGTGTCGTACATAGCAACAAGACCATGTTACTTAACTTATGATTAGATCTTATATATGAAGAGGAATATTTGTGTATGTGTGTTCGTCTAAAACTCGAGAAACAGAAGTCGCACAACTTTCAAACTTTGAAAGTTGTAAAATGTCATCCCCGGACATATATTAGGCTACTTTTTATTCACCTACAAGTCCCCAGTTCGACTCCAGACGTATAAAATTGTTTCCATAAGAAATGCATGTCAAACTCACTTTTACCGCTTGCATGGTTTATTTCCTTTGCAAAACTAAATTAGAAAGAATAGTCGCATGAAATAGATAATTGTACAAATAGAAGGGAAATTGAACGAAGATTCTTATTTTGGTCGTCGAATGTTGTTTTCTGTTTAAGTCCCCAATGAGAATCAACCGGCACTTCAGCTAGTTTTTTTTATAATAAGTAAAATTATCATGCTAATCGGCACTTTTATGTTCAATTACCGCCGTTAGAAAGGTGGTTAAATGTTTGTATAAATCTTAAACAATTACCCTACCTGATCCTTTATCCTCGATTCCCTCCTCCTACTAATGCCTTTCGAAAACACTTCCCTCCATTTATTCTGTCCCTTTTTCAACAGGAAATGACAATGTAAATAAGGAAAACCTCTCGCGGCTTAGAAACAGTGAGATTGAATTGCCAAAGGAAACTCTATAGTTCCGACTCCTGCTTCTGAATTAAGTCTCTCGGATCCATCCTTCATTGAAAAGGAAACAAACTTGATGCTCAAAGAGAGCCTCCTTCCCTTCTTCCTGGGAGCACCAAATATTTAATTAATCGCAAATTTATTTGCAGGAGCACAACGAAAATCCACGTGGCTTCGCGAAAAAAGGCACAAGTGCCCTAGTTTCCTTAGAAAAGTCGTGGAGTAAGAAAACAACACCAAAGAATATCAAAAGGACGAGTGATATCCTTGAAATAGGAGGCAAGTGAGTGGATGAGAGATTCTCAGAGACCTTTTCCATTCCCTGAAGAGTTATAGCTGACGTTCGGCCTTCCAGTCAGCCTATTTCTTGGGGAAGATGGAGTCATTTCATTCTTTTTAGCGGAGAAAATACGAATCTCGAAATTGATGTTTAATCGCTTCATATCTGGATTGACACACGTCCGACCATCATAGTCAGAAGGGTATTTATTCACGAGCAGTTGATCTTCACCTACATCTACATAAATACACGGCAATCCACGTTTAGGCGTGTGGCAGGGGTTGCAAACACCAAGCGTTCGAGTTACCTCTTTAGCTTACCGCGTATCGTTCACGTAAAGAATTAGTCCCTGGAACAACTTGCCCTAGCATCTATTTCTCTTGTTTTACCCTCATTGCACGCATTATTTCTGCGTACACGAGAATTTCCTTTTCTGAAAAGTTAGATTAATTTTATCACAAATATGCATAGAGCACAATGAAAATTCAGAATACTTCAATATGATCGTAAACATCAATAAGCGTAAATATTTAACCCGAGCAATTACATTTAGCTGAATATAGATATTTTCTTAGTTTATAATAAATTGATAAATCTATAGTAAATGAATATACCAACATGAATATCTAATAAAAATCCAAAATCTGATGAAAGGGGGTCCCCGATAGCCAAGTGGGCAACGCGTTCGACTTCAGCGAAAGCGGTCCCGGGTTCGATACCCGGTGGGGGCCTACGTGCGAAATGACCTAACCTGTCGAAGCACTTCTAATACTACTACTACTACTACTACTACTGATGAAAGGATTTTTAGGAAAAAGTTTCGGAACATATTCATAGCCACATTTCTGTATTATAGAGTCCGCTCTGCCTTATTTCGGTTAAAAATTATTTTATGACGGTAATTAGGTGTAATAAGTAAAAAAGCATACGTTGTTGCGTTTTTACGCATAGTGTCTCTTCCCAGTATCATTTCACAAAATATTTATCCTTTCATTTTGTACAAACAAAATTGGAGAAAAGAACGAAAATTAATTTAGAATCAACGACAAATAGCAGTTAGACAGACAAACGACAGTTAGCAGCATTATATCTAGAGCATACAGTTTCTGATAACAAGCAAACTACCCAGTATATAAATAGAGGTGGGAAAAAGTGTTTTGGCTAGTTCTTTTTTCTTAGTTTATACAAATGGTAAATCAAATTAGATTCTGAAGAAGGAATAAAAAAAATTTTCATGAATCTCGGGTCTACACTCAAGAGTTTTATCTCTAAGTTGTGCAAATAGGCTCTCGGAACAAAATTTTTCCTTACAAGTCAATAATTACCGTTAATTATGATAATCATCACTTTTTATAATCATTAAAATATGCTCGTGTATTGTTCAAATTTACAATGGAAATACCTACTACAAATCAACACAAGTGATATTTATAAAACTAAAATTATTTTTAAAAATATTTGGAGGTCAACCTATGCACGAGATCGATTTATAAACGGATGTCTATGGTATTTAAAAGTTTTTAATCTTTCAGTTACGATAACTACTCACGCTCTCATTAGCTGCAGTTTTAAAATTCTGGGCGAGAGGAGAGCATCAAACCGTAATATTTTTCGTTCCGGTTTTCCATCCGGTTTATCGAAAAACCGTATTCCAGGTTAATTCCGGTTTCGCTCCTTCCAACGTCGAACCGGTTGTTTTCGCTACGGCCATTGTAATATTTTACCCTTGCGAAGATTTATTTTATTACTTCTTTTTAAATTTAAATTAAATTAACGAATTTTAGGATAAAACATAATTGTAGTTCCTTGTAAATCTTATCACACTTATTCAGTAAACCTTTCTCCTATTACACTTAATTAAGATTTGAATCATTTGCCACCGAAAATCTTTTCGGAATAAATTCCGATTTTTTGTTTCGGTTTGGGCTCAATAATTAAAATTTTTTGGTCCGGGTTTGGTTTCTATTCTGGCAAAGATAACGGTTATTTCGGTTACGATTTCCCGTTGGGTTACGGTTCGATTCCCTGGAAAGGAAAGGCTATAATGTTTTTAGCGACCCTCAAAATTTCAATCACCTAACCCTGGTTTGATTCAAATGCCTCATGTAACTTATACACCCTGAAAGAAGCAGTCCTTTACTACCATTCCTTCCTTTTTTCTTTCCTCCCTCCAGTGTCGTCCCAACCCCCTAGCCCACCTTCCTTCCATTCCCGGCGCGAACAACAGGCCTGCGGAGAAAAAACGACTGCCGCTTCACATTGTAACTCCGGGAATTGTTTGCAGAGAGCCCTGAATTCCCCCAGCGACGGCTTAACAGCGGAAAAAAGTGTCAAGAGAGGAGGGGGAGTGGGTCAGAGGAAGGTCGGCGATGGAATAGAGATGGAGTATTGAGAGGGAGACTTGCGGGCTTTATTTTACAATCATATATGCGGTCGGATATGTGTGAATGAAGAGAAATGGACTTTAGATGACCGACTGACTGCATTGAGCAGCGATTTGGGTACATGTGACAGAAATATCTTAAGACAGGAAAAGCTGACGTGATGGATTACGCATGACAATATAGAAAAAAAGAGGATAATTGTCAAGGAAAATGTGCTTCGGTTTTCATAGTTATGAATTTAATCTTCAGAAGTTATGGAATAGCATGGTGCAGTAATAGAGCTGAAATGGCTGTTTATTGCAGAAGTATAGATACAGATACATAAAATTACCTAATTTGAGAAGGACGGTTAAAAGGTAATTAACGAAGCACGGAGGGGCGTTCGGCTGATATTCAAAGTTATTGCTACAGGGTATTGGTGTTATTTCTTATATTTTATTTCGTTGGAAATATACATGAGACTTCACCATTCCTAGAAAAAAGACAGTGTAATCCTTAATAATAAAGCTAATCTTTCCTAGTAATCGAAATATAACTTAAAAAACTGAATTTCCACGGAATGAAGAATAGCATATAAAAAAGAAAACAAAATCAATACTGTATACCCCCTTCGAGTTTTAATCGTTGTTTAATTGTTATAAGTTACAAAAAATGTGACTCTTTCATTAATTTTCCTATGTGATTACTCACGCCTAAAATTTATCGATCTTATTTTCACGTTAACTCTGCCAATCGTTACGACTCATAGACTTTACTAAAGTGATAATTTGATAGAATAATTTTTTACGGTATTCCTATTCTTTGCGCCATTTTGACACCAAAATATCCCGAGGGAGTGAAATTTGGGATGAAACAACAGGAAGGTTTGGAGCCATGGGGTCAAAAGGGAAATCGGGAGATATCCCTGAGGGTTGGCCATCCATAGGGAAATGCCATCGTATGGTTGCTGCGCTAATCATAATTTCATGAAATTTCTGTGTATTCACTTATGGGAGACAATCGAAAAAGCAATGTTTGCTGAGTAGGTTGATATTAAATTCAGAGAAAACTCTAGGATAATATCAGACGCCTTAGCATGGGAAGCTTTCCAGTTCGTATCAGACTACTTCTTGTCTACTAATGGAGGCTTCATTTGAAGTACAATTGGCAGATATCGTGGCAGCGATCTACTACACCATGACCAATATTTTACACAAATATCAGCATATAAATTTCAACTTCATTTATTTACATATGAATATTCAAGGAATATTTGCGCTTACGTAAGATCTAGCATCTAACAGTTTTTCTAGTTTATTACTCTAAAAATTGAATAAAATTATTTACTTTAACCCTATCATTTTAAAGCAGTAGTGACTGCATGAGAAGAATCTGCAAATCATTCTACCTACACTACAGCAAATTATATTCAGTTGAGAAAATAAATGGGACTTCAAATAATCAAGGAAATCGAACTTTACCGCATGCGCAAAATTAGGTCGGCAACGAGAATGTACACACGACGTATACTCCAAATGCATTTCTTAACTCCACGATATTTTCCATGAATTATCACGCCAAATTTTCCTTTTTTTGAAACTAAATTTTCATCCGATCTCGAAAACGTGCTCAACTCTGGCGACATATTTCGTGGTCTTTTATTTTCCCCCCGATAATGGCGGACGAAACCAGAGCCGAAGAGGTGCGGAATGAACAAAGTAACTGCGGAAATATTCCAATCATAGGCGCCAAAGGTTATGCGACAGGAGCGACGGGAAACAAAAGCAGGGAGTAACGCGAACGAGGTAGCTCACGATCGAATCTGTATCGAATCTCTCGGCAGCGGTGAAAAGAAACGATCGATCCATCGCAGCGCGATAGTGGAGTTGACCGGAAAGTGGGAGACCTCAGTTCGCTTCCCTGTCGATACGATTTCTCATTTTCTTCCTGCGCTTCATTGAGCGACCGATCCTTTCGAATCCGTCCGTTATTGCTCCCAATCGCTTGCGCAATTGCGGCTCAATCGTCTCGGCCTACGGCGCATTTCCCCACCGATATGCACACAGCTTACACGTTCGGGCTTTTTGCGGTGCTGCTGAAAACGAGAAAATAGAAGGGAGAGGTCGTAAAATATAACGATTTTCTGGAAGAATATAGTGACTTAATTACCAGATAATGCCTCTGCCGAAATTGTGGAGTAGTCATATTACAGAGAAGTTTTAGATGATTACTTATCTAACGATAAATATAAATTTAATCATTGTAGAAAAGAAAATAAGCCTGAAAAGTATATCATTAACTACAAAGATTATCGGTCGTTATTCTTGAACTCTTTCGTAGGCAATTCACACCCCCTTCTCTTTGTGAATGTTTTCCTGAAGTGGAAACATTTTTCTCTGTTATCAAATAATCATTTTTTCCCCCCCACAAAAATCATTCTTTCCTTCCAGCTTTAATCTCAATTTCTATTAAAAACCTTTACATATTCTAGTTTGAATTCCATGTAATGTTATGTATTAGTATTCTGAAGCAAACTCTGGCAAGGTTTTAGTGAAAGATGGTAATTTCTAGAAATATCTTCGAGCAATAAAAACATTTCTATAGTATCGTATCAGTGAGCATTGCAAGAACATTTCAGCTATCAATAATTAATTTACGGTACACTTTTTACACCATTCAAGATTTGTTCAGCCTCCTATTTAGTTAGTTTACAAACAAACGACTTCCTTTTTAAAAATTGTCCCTCATTTTAATCGTCTGATTATTGTTTAAGAATGCTCCAATAATTTCTAGTGTTACTTGTTACTGTTCCTATTGTGCGCCGGAATTTATTATTTATTCCCGGCTTTCCATTGCAATGAGCAATTCAATCAATAAATTCAATATTTAAGTTGGTTTGTAAAACAAATGTCTACAGCTATACAACCTGCTATGTTTGTAACATAATTACTTGGTATATCGTCAAGAAAGATGGTGGCTCTATATTTAAACCTTTGAACATCAATGTGTCAGATCACACTTTTGCTCGAATAAACTTAGGAAATAATTTCAGTAGCAGTAATTACGACTTTCTGTTTTTCAACGATGAATCAATTAGTATTATCATTATAATTAGATCAAGTATTATCGTAGCAGATTTTCATTTGTAACAACTCTCTTTACTACTAGAATATAAAAAAAGATTAATCGACATATTTCCTAAAATTTCGGATGAAAATATCGCACTGACTCTCAACGACCGAAGTGCCTTATCGGCCGAGAGATAAGTTAGCTGCTTTTTTCTGCCGAGGAAATATAACTTTAAATTGCATTTTAAAGAAGAAAAGAGAATTCTCACCCTCCGCGTTCACCTTTTTAAATCACGAACTTAGCGAGATGGTCCTTCAGACGGGGATTTTAAAGGGCGATGCAATTCTTACCATCAGTGAAATAGCCTAGCATCCCCTACCGCCTCTTTTTTCTCATCCGAATGTGTTTTATCTTCCGTCACATTCACATTCCCCACACGTTCCTCCTTCGCATTCCCTCGTCGTCCTCGTGCTAAGGCGAACATCCGGATTTCCCTCGTAGAGCTCCTCTCTGAATCAAAATCTTGAATTTCATTCTCCTTTTCGTCGAGGCATTCCCTCGCATTTAAATATATCCCAGACCGAAGTTTTTGATTATATTTTTAAACCAATGATGTGCTTGATTTAAATATCAATCGCTCTCTACCGCATAAACT
Source organism: Ladona fulva (assembly GCA_000376725.2). Classification (NCBI taxonomy): domain Eukaryota; kingdom Metazoa; phylum Arthropoda; class Insecta; order Odonata; family Libellulidae; genus Ladona; species Ladona fulva. Next base: position 345,680 of record KZ308232.1, on the reverse strand, counting down.
TTTACCCCAACTTTGAGAACTATTCCGCAGTTTTACGGTCGATGGTCCAAATGTTGCTATTGGAGTTTTATCATTTATCTAACAATAAGAGCTATTAATGGTCATTGAATCTATGATGTCTTGTACTCCACCATTACCCATCCTCCACCTTTTATTACCCATATGCCCTCAATCCTGTTCAGATTTCTTCGATATATTTACTCCTTAATCCCTCATTTACCTACTTTCCTGTCATTCTTTCTTCTACTACTATTCCAATCAATTTTTTATACTTAAAGATATGACCAAAATATTTACTTCTCTTTTCTCAGCCACATATAGCAGCTTTTTCCCCTCATTCACTTTAGCGATTAAAAATTCCTTTTCCTTTATATAAAACCAATTTTTAATATTCTTCTCCACGTTTCTGCTGTTGATAAGCAGTCCCTTTCACTCTTCTCAAAATGCACGGCTGCCGAGCAAAAGGCTCCAATGAAAGGTTTTCGCGATTTTTTTCCTCGCATTCAAATCTGTAAGTTTGCATGTAACGGGGTTTTTCATACCTTGAAAATTCTGTTTTGTAAACGCAATTCTTTTCACTGAAGATAAGGATTCGAAACCATACGGGAATATTCATCCTAGATAATAATACTGCATTATCTGTTCAATTTTCTGGTTTATTATTTCAATGTTAATTCCCATACTCCTCAATTTTGAATAACACCAAGAATAAATAGCTATGAGTTTTGACTAGTTTGTAGAAAATTACGAATTTCCAGCATCTGGCTTACCACTAACTCCTCAGATTACGTAGACTCGACACTAAAATTTGTAATAGTTCAGGAAATTTCAAATATGACACGAAAAGAAAAGCTTTTAATTGTTTGAGAATTGGGGAGATGTGTTATTTATTTAGGAATTACCCGTCGCGATTAGGTCGTGGGACCCGGTGGCAACGGTAAATTATTTGCTTTCGTTATCGTTAACGTTATCGTTAACGGTTATCGTTTGCAGCTTTTTAAAGGGTACTTATTCTTTGGACATTTCCGACTTTTCACTTCCGAGGAACTTTAATTTTCCTCTATAAAATTAGTCACATAAATAAATTCGACCGAATGACCAGTTAAATTATCATTCCATGACGGTAGAAAGAATAAAAAATCAGGACCCACTTTCATCAGGAAACTAGATCCTATTTAATATAAAAATACTGCAAAATACCACAGGCAAAGTAACTTTTTTTTCAAGTATTAATGAATTCTTCAACAAGACGGACGCTTATGCGTCGAAATTAGTCTTGCCTTTCATTGATTTTGGTTTTTGTGTTGTATTTTGTAGTATTTTTATATTTACTAGTTTCTTGAGAAAAAAGTTTCTGTTTTCATCCTGCATAATCGCATAAAAATGAAAGCGCAGCTTCTCCTCAGTGACAAAGCTAGAAATACCACAGAGCTTGAAAATACAGAGCAAAAGTCCTATCCGAAACGTTTGTAAGCATCAAACTGAGAAGTCGAACAAAATCAACGATAAATATATAAGTTTATAAGTTAATCGTTTCTTATCAATATTACGATTCGTTTAATAACATCCTTAGAAAATTAATCGTCTTTTGTTTGAGTAAGCATGTTAATATTCTAAAATTTAATCTTCTCTTTTTATATTTTTTATTGTGCCGTCAAAGAGAAACCGAACTAGAAATGAGAGAGGGCGATGCGACGGCTTAGGATGATTGGCGGAAAAGAGTAAACAAACTGATACGCCATCCTAAGGCATTCAGAACTGGTTAATTCAGTTTCAGAGGGAGTGGAGTGAGAAGAAAATAGAGGAAAGAGCAAAATATGGGCATGATAAGCAGACTGCATTGAATGTTAACTGAAGAGACTAGCGGAGGATGGATCTGGTTGGAGTGCTGCATCAAACCAATCTATTGACTGATGACATTGAGACAACAGCTCATTCCAGCTCTTCCAGACTGTTTAGTAGCTCATGAAAGACTCAACCGCTCTGTTTGCCCAAGCATGCCTCAGTGCACAGTTCTACGTTCCGACGAAGCATTAATCTCGGATAAAATTCCAGATTTTAAACAATTTTTGTGCTATTTGAGAGCAAACAAGCTCTTCCGGAATTCGTGTCTGTAAATAGACAGAGATAAGCTTAAAGTGAGACTAATGATAATTTTAATTTTCTATCCGTGATCTTCTTTAAGACTTCCGCAATTAGAATTAGTATCGTTGTCAAAAGTGGTTCGACAACAAAGTTCATTCCGCACATATGGACCCTCACCGGGAGTCAAACCCGGGACCTCTTCCACCAAAGTCGGACGCGCAGCCTACCTCTCCATCCGGAAGTTAAACTTCCAGAATACATATCATTAATGCATACGAGGCTACTTTTTATCAGTATTCGTTCATTTAAATTAGCTTACTCTTTGCATCTTCAGTACAAAACAGCACAACATACAGGTAACTTACGTTACGTAAATTTCAAACAGAGTAACTTAGCCCCGTACTCGCTGCGTATTTTTTTCTAAATCTCCCTCTCCTATAATACGATAAACTCGCCATAAGAGAACCGCTGAACGATTTTGAAGTTTATCTGCTATTCACCTCGAGCAAAAACCTTGAAGAGTGCCACTGGTTTGGAATTTACATTCGATAGCGTAATTTTCCCTTAGGGTGACCGCTGCGGAAAAGTGTTTGGAAGGCACAGAAAGATGATTCCTAAGGAATAAACGTAAGTGAAAAAGCATTAAAATACTGAGACTTGACCCCAGGTCTTCCGCTATCAGAGCGTTTGTTCTAAAAAAGCTATTGCCAACCATTCGCCTCTTGATCCACTTAGCTTACAATTTTCAATCCCGCAGGCCACTTATAAATAGTTTTTTAAAGTTACAAACGTTAAAAACTAGTTATGTTACAATTGCTGTATTGCGATTATTTTGCTCATATACTCTGTATTGGTAAGTTGAATAGATACTAAACATGATAAAAGGGTATAAAAAACATCAAAATTGCAAATAGTACCCAACTTACATTACGGGTCACCGAAAACTTCCCAGATACCATCGGTGGTCCAGGGACCATCGGTTGTCAAATAAGCTAAATCAATTGAACTAGCACGCAGAGTAGTCTTACTCCTTTTATAAGCTATGTAGGACATCATTACTCCTCCATTAACACAAATTTTGCCTCAACAATATGCACTCTGACGTTGGCATCGGCATTTCCTTCCGAATCCACGGCAAAACACCATCCTAGCGTTAAAATCTCTGTGGGCTCCGTTAGAGGGATTTTAACGCGATTAGATACGCCCGAATAACGTAAATCACCCCTTAATTCCATCGCCGCATTCGGCTCGTCGCTTTCGAAGAAAGAAAATTGGAGACGCAGGAGCGCTCCCGCAACGCCTAGACGAACCCCGGTGGCGTTAAAAATAGTTTGGTGTAGACAAGGCGAGGGAATGGGATCTTTAAGGAGCACATTTGGAGGGTGGAAAGGATCACGAGTTATCACGCGACATCGGGACGAAGGGAAGCCATTCCCTTGCATCCGAGAGGTCCTTCGAATCGAAAGAGGGAAGAACGGGAAGTAGAGGGAAGTTTATTCACGTCCCACATGGCATTTCTCAAAAGCCTGGCGCAGAACCATATTTATTGGGACACTCATTACCAAGTCACCACTATCAGGGGAATGGATCAGCCAGAATGGGGATATTTGAGTGTGAAGCAGACGAGACGAAGAGGGAGAAAAAAAAACTTCTTAAGTGAGAAAAACCATGTAAACGGTCGTAAACTAAAAATTGATGTTTTATCATGGAATTAACTATTCAATAATATTAAACTTTTTTTATTAAATGTAATGAGCCTGGTCAAAAATAAAACTAACGAAATTTACTGGGTATAAATCTGCCTATTAACACAGAATTTCGACGATAATTTTGAAAAAGCGATGTTTCAATGAAGGATACATATATAAAATATAAATAAAATTCGCTATCATTTGAAACGAGTAAAACGTCCGTAAAATTTCTTTAACGGATTACAACAGCCATCCTAGTGGAATTGTTGAAATAAACTTCGATTATATGCCACTTGTCAATTAGCGCAATTACAAAACATTGAAAATAAACGAGCGTGAAAGAGGAAATTTGAAGAAAAAATACGAGTTTCATATATTCACATATTAATGCAATTACATACACATTCTCTATTATACACGGTAACTCAAAACTTATACACGGTAATTCAAAAGGTACTAAAATAGAAATTATGAATTAAATATCACCATTCAACTTAAACAAAAGCAAAATATTCATTCCAGACACCGTGATTGATTCGAGCGCCGGTTATTTTTCGGCGTGTAACGAAAACGTATGTTGTTTTGAGCCTTAATGGCTTCGATATTTAGAATAGCTTCATCATTCTCTTTTCACAAAATTAATAATTTTGTGAATCTATCAATTAACATGACAAATAATATATATCACAAAGCAATCATTTATGAACGGTATATTTATCGAAGTTCGAATTATGAAATCTAACTTGGGATACGATGAAATTATGAATATTTACATTTGTCTGTAGAATTATCAGTAGGAAGGATGGGTCGATCCTCATACCCTCCGAAATTAGCATAATCTATATTTTTGAAAAGGAGATGAGGCGTCTAAACTAGATGAGGAGTGAGGTAGTTTTCCTTACTTTCCTTAGAGAGTCAAGATGTTATTAGTGGATTAAACAAATAAGTGCAGAACATTGAATAACACTGTTATGGCATTCAATTAAAGGAGACCAAAAGTATAAGCCAATATTCGGCATTGTTCAGAGTGCTTTTATATTACCACAGTCGCAAGCCTGCGGCAAAGGGAATGAGAGATACATTTTCCTCTATCTAGTACAAAAAGACAAAAGAAAAAGGTTTCATTCAACAAATATGCTACAATGAACAATTTTCACATATGAATCTAAATAATACTACAACGCAGTCATCACTAGCTCTTGTTTGTCGCTAAGTGTTTTGATCCTTAGATCTCTAACATCTCCGTAAAATTAAATCGGAAGAACGAGAAATATATTTGTAAGTAATGGGAGCTAAGGAATTGGGGAGTGGAGAAAAGAAAATAACGGCTTTGAAAAGGGGCCAAAACCGTTTCCTATAATGTAAAGGAAGATCACGAAGAAGAGTACCAGCGTAAAAGAAGAGGAGGAAGATGTGCAGTAGAGACAATGAGAAGCAAAGAAAGGATGAATACGAGCAGAAAGGGTCAATAAAGAACGGGGAAATGTCAGACACTTTATGTTGCCCTTTGAGCTATTCGAACCAATGCTTAGTATCCCGGTATCGGTTAAGAAAAAGGAAGGAAATTTCACACGAAATTCGCATCCCTCTCTCATTTGTCTCCGGGCGTACTAACACTGTGTCACCGCCTTGAGAGGCCGTTACATTAGTAAACAACGACAATCGGTAGCTACATTAATTCTCCCGATCCGCCGAACATCGAGAACGCTGCCACAAATTTAACTTAATGTCTTAGGAGAAAAAAATGATGTCAGAAGAATTCGACGAAAAAGACAAAAAAGACTAAATTGAGGCTGTAACTTCCAATGCAACCAAGAAGAGGTTCTATATATAATTTCAGCAATCAAAAGCTTCCATTTGCGCGTGTAATTAAAAATGGAGGATTCATAAATTCTGAATATCGAATGTAAGAAAAAAATCTCAAGAACTGGCAATTCTAAGGACGCATCTACGATGACGCAACGATAACTATTAGAAATTCCTTATCTCTACTATCATATCATAAAGGTTTATATGTAAGAAAGGAATAAGAAATCTCACTAACCTCATTCAATAATGACGTTTTAATAATATGTTTTTTCGTTCTCGCCACAAAGTGGATGGGTTTTGAGGTGAGGACGGACTACTGTAAAGTTCCATTCAATTTCAATGATCACTTAACGTCATTTAAAAACAACCTAAATAAACGGTAGGTATCCACAATCACAGACTTTTATGTTAAATATATATTAACTCCGATGTTAAATTTTTCCAAGCTGGTTGCCAGTGCTTTTGTTATTACTCGATGTCGTATTACTACTATATGATTACCATAGTATTACTACTCGATATCACTATTGGAACGATGCTTACATTCTTTAACTTCCAGAGTTTCTTTATTTCTATTGCTAACACTGTGTGCTTCACTATTTTTCTAGAATAAATGTTTTGAGGATTGCAGTTGAGAGTTACCGCTATATCTACTATAAATCCTTCCTGATTATTTTCTTCAATGAAGATTATATCCGGTCTAATTCTCATGAAAGACATCGCCACCATCATTATCGTCATTCTTATCACAAACAAATACAGTTTATTTATACAAGGAATACATTTATTCTTCCCCTGCTTCATCGAGTTTGTATTTCTCGTACATTTTGGAATGTGCTTGTACATAATGTCACGCAGAGGTGTCTCTTACCGAGCGACCCTGCTTCCAAGGACTGCCAACCTGAGTCGGAGAACATTTTCGTAACGCTTGCTGTATCGCCATGGGATTTATAGCAAAACATGCCGCCTTGCGCAGCACCTTCTCAAGTTCGTGGGTGCAGGTTTCATCCGCGGGATCCCTTACCGCACATTATAGATGAGGTCTGAATAAAGTAGTGTCTTTCTCTTACCTTTATCCCGCATCTCACGACTGTGGGCTTTAAAAAAACGAATTTTCATTTGCTTATTCTACAGAATTCTATTTGTAAATTCTTCGCATATTCAGATTGAGTTACTATTTCAGTGACATCCCAAGATATTCAACCGAATCGATTTATTTTATAATTACTACTTTCACTATACACTATTTATCCTGATAACTTGTTCCCTTTCGATAATATAACCACGAAGTATTCATTTACATAGAGCTCTAGTTGCAGCTTTCTGAAGTAATTACGTCTTTCACTGAGTAAGTATTTCTTATGCCTTTTGAAATGGGAGAACATTCACAGCGGTGTAACGTCGAACCCAAAATCATTTGGGAATCGCTAATGCCGTTTATATAACTAATTCACATCATTTAATCATATCTCAGGTGACAGCCATGGATCCTTTCGGCAAAAGCACATAAGTTCTAAAGAACGATTGAATTTATTTCTTCTAAGAGCTATTCTTGTCGGTCTAGCTTCAAACCCGGGATCATATTGGGGGATGTCCCCGCCACTGCAGTTACTCAGTCACTTCCTCTAACGATAACTTGGATTAGAATCCCGTAATTTACCGGGAAGTGAATTAAAAGTTATTTTGAAAATCGTCAAAGTGCATTATTGTGGGAAAAGCCGGGGATTACATATTTTTCTGGACTCGAATTTATGATAGCTGGGTCAGATCTAGTTCATTTCAGGTGTTTGGTCGACAGATTCTATACGCTACGTTACTACGTTATCAGAAAGCAATTGAATTAGGTCTGCAGTTACAATTATAAGGAAATTGCAAGACTTTTCTCTGAGAAATCTATTTTCGTGAATTCCTATTTAGGGTGAACCCATTATTCTTGTCTTGTAGTCAGAAGCAGGTGAGGAATCCTTGAAAGGAGATTAGGCTGCGATTACTTCTTAAATTTAGAGCACACTTGCGGAAAACTTAATCGGTATTATGCAACACCCCTCCCTGCTACTTCGGCCGATCCGACAATGAACGAACGAGAGAAATAGATGCGATGACAAGTTGTTTAAGGGACTCATTCTTTCCGCAAACGATACGCGACAACTCGATAAAAAGCTAACTCTAACGTTTGGCGTTTACACCCCCAGTCGCAGGTCGAAAGGCGGCCTGCAGGGTACATGTATGTGGATGCAGTTGGATGAAGAAGTCCATCCAACTACCAAAGTTAATCGAAAGCTGCGCTGGCTACATTTGCCACTCCCACTGTTAGATATAATTGCGCAATCGTCAAATAAAGACTGTTTCCTCACTTAATAAATCCATTTCCAACATCCCATCGTTTTCCTCATCCCAGCAAACTATGAGACTACTCTAAGAGGTTGCTTACGCAGAGGTTCTTCTCCTATTTTTGTCTTCGGTGTCAAAGAATCGTCGGTCACATCACTCGGGTGACTCGTGAGAATGAGGAGTGGAGAAAGAGGACACGAGACAGTCAGGACGTAAACGAAGCTAAAGACAATATTCTTAGAATATATATGTATATTAAGGACGGTTTCTTAAAGAGTCCCTCGGTTATAACCGAAGACCTTATATGTCTGGTATGTTTGCAACTAACTATTCATTTGTATCGGGAGCGATTCTAATTTTAATCCAAGTATTCGTACACAATGACATATACATAAACATTTTCATATACATAACTTTGAATTATAATCCTCAAAGAACTCTTACATAAAATTAAAATATAAGAGGTACAGGGAAATTACTTGCGATACATGTGTTATGACTTAGGATGAATGAAAGACGAATAAAAAATATATGAAATCGAAGCTTTAATCTCCAATACTATGAAGACAAGGATGATTCTGTGCATGTCAGCTCTCAAAAGGTTTCACTGAAGCATATAATACACAGGGAAAGGGTTTTAGGTACTTGGGACGATAAGACGTGCACCTAGGAAAATTCCAAAGGAGAAACGGACATGAAAAAAGTCTGACGGAACCGGGACGTCCCGGTTCCGTCAGACTTTCAGACAGACTTTTTTCATGTCCGTTTCTCCTTGGGAAGCATATAATATTAGAGGAAGATAAATTGTTCATACGGTTTCAAAACTGCCAGATTAAGACTAATCAAGAAACTCGATACTTATTTTCTGGCATGATTATTGTACTGAAATATAATAACTTGCCCACTGCCACACGCTGAAAGGCTGCTTGCATGGTATTTATGTATCTGAAAGCCAAACGAAAGCATCCTCTAACATGACCTATACACAATTAATGATTTTACTTTATGCAAGACCTTGGTGGACACTTTTAATCGGTCGCTGTACACACCATAATATCAAGTGAGCATTGAAAAGTATACATTCGCGAGGTGTTCAATCACCGGTGATTTTTAGATAGATTCTGAAAAAAAATTCAAAAGAAATTAACAGTAAACATTTTGACAAAAGAAACCTTTCCAATAGGTGGCAGAGACAATGATATCCGTCACGAGTGCGGTACAAAGGAGAATAGCTACTTCACAATCAAAGTACTTTCATGACGAAACTAAAATTCAATGAGGATTCAATTTTTTGCTATAATTTACATGGATGCATAAACTCTAGATGTTCTGGCCTAATATTGTGGAACGCCATCTAAAATAATTGAAATGCGTACTTCGTATTTTCCACAAGTTTATTTTAAAAATCGACCGGTTTCGACCATGACGGTCATCCTCAGGTACACTATATCTAGAAATGACAGTATTTATACACTGCTATGCAGTTTTGCTGGGAGGGAAAGGAGAGGGGAGGGGTCATGGTAAGTTAAATCATTGGTCAAATTAGGGGTTAATCAAATCTATCTAGGATGACTGTGCACTTTCCTTTATCCGCCTTCACGACCACCAAGTTTTTCTCCTGTAGAAAATCTTTCACTCTCGATACAGAATATCTCGATACATGGATGCAATTTTTACAAAAATATCTCTTACTTTGCAAGAGACGGAGTCGATATTAATCTTAATCTATGACTGACACTGACATCTATACAAAATGATAATGGCTATCGTGTATTTAACTCCTCCATAGAAGTTTTATTTTACTAAGAACATTCGCAACTCTTAATGCTGTCGAAGATATTTCTCCATAACTCCTCTTCTCTCTCAAATCTGGTAGGCTAAGAATATTAGTAAGGGAACATCAATATATTACTTGAATTTTATAGCGAAGGACTTTCCAATAGAAGGCGGAAGGATAAACTAAAATGTAAGTTTTAGAAAGCCGATAAAATTTCCTCGAAAAACGATATTAACATCGAATATTCTACCAGGGAAAATTCGCTAACGCAAATGTATAGTTCAGACAAGATACTGTAACGCATGAAGTTTATCATTAAAACAACAACAGACTGGGACTACAACTGCGCGATACCGAAGCAATTCTCCCACTGGACTCTATTTCGAAATATAAACCCTAATTTCAATTAAATGATTAATTTCAATAAGAACCTCTCTGCTGGAGCTGGTTTAACCATTCACATTTATAGAAAATTCATAAACCAATTTGTTAATTGGAACTTTATTTTCTAGACTTATAAATTGGAAGGGTTAATAATTTTTTGGAAACCTGAAATAGGTATATAGACCAACCCATTTCATATAAGACATAATTAAGTGGATTCCACATAGATTTATTCGTTTCATTAATTAAATTCATTTTGAAAATTCCCCGAAATTAATTCTGCTCTTATATTATTCTGCATTTATCGAATCTCTTGATTACCAAAATGAGAGAGGGAATATTAAAACGTGAATTTTTAAGACTACTTCTGATGGACATTATTGAAATGAGCGAATTTATAACTGGTTGGTCTCATTATCAATGTATTAATTACATTCAGGTGATTTCTGGTGCAATACACCCTAGTAGTATACAGCAGCAATTAAGAGAAATTGGGTTAACTCCACATAAAAATTGCAAATTTCGAATATTACTTCGAATTCTCATTAAATTCAGAGGGTGAACCGGTCATATTTCAGGCTTTCACTTGTAAATCTTATAATTGAAACCTCAGGGGTTCTCCTAACTCCGCCTAGTGTGCAGGTTAACTAAGTCTAATAATTTAACATTATTAGAAGGTTAAATGAGCTAATTTAACTTCTTTACCAAAAACACCGAGGGAAAATATTCCTTTAAATATTTTATTTTTAGGATAACATATATGAATGAGTGCGATGAATTTTTCAGTCATAAGAAAGGATTTCAGAAACGGTTATAACCGCGGAAAGTGTTTCTCTACGATTCTTCGGTATAATACAATTCAACCATTTTGAAAACACTATAATAGTTTTAAAAAATGGAACAGTCGAAAAATCTTGACAATACGTAAACTATCTCTGGTTTTCTCTTTTTCCTACTAACGAAGCATTCGAAAGTCGTGGGAGTTAATCTTAATGAACTGGAAATTCCCGAAATCAGCTTTTGTATTTACGGAAATAGAAGAGTACGGTTCATAAGGAAATGAGAAGAACAAATATTTTCATAGAAAATGTAATTTACCAAATATTCACGGAAGACCTCAGGTAAGGACCGATGATGGTGTGTGACAATTTTATAACATTCACGCGGCTTATTTTCGTTTACAGCGCAATTAGACCGAAATAGGATGATGTAAGCTGATTTCAAGCAATACTAAGCAATATTCCTTACGATACAACCATCCACAGAATATGATTTTTCTCTGTTTTTACTTTATTTTTTACTTTGATTTCATTTCCTTTGGAAGTGAAACAAAATCCTCCGATAAAATTTATAGAAAGCAATTCTTAAAATAAGAAACTCCTTTTATGAAGCAATAAACGACATCCGTATCACAAAGTTAAGTTGGACTTTTTAGAAAGCAATGGCTGACTTTTTAGACAGTCAATGATAACGAGAATGGCATTGGCTGATATTGCAAAGTTCAAGGATATTGACACCGCAGCGCAAGGTCGTGGCCGAGTAATCGAGAGACGCCAAAACGCGATCATAAAACATGGGCGTCAAACGATTCGTTCCGGTTCATCGAGTAAAACTAGCTTCAGATCCGGTTTCAATGTCTGCATTCGTCAAACCGGTTCGAACCGGTATTTTTGCTCCCATTAAAATATCACTCCCTTCCAAAATTATTTTACAACGTGCATCGTTTTCAATTACATACCATTAAATGAAATTTTAGAATGTAACTTGCGATATTTAAAGACTGATGATCCACACATTACAGATTAATTTATTAAAATAAAAATATTAGAATTAATTAGTCATTTGCATGTTACCGTAGCATGTACGCTAAATTAAATGGGATTTCCTAAGAAGCATAGATTTAAAAATAAATAACTCTTTTAGGTTTCTCTTTGGGTGATGTGTTTTAATTTTTCGTTTCGGAGTGTTTCCATTCCGGCGATATACGTTTTTTCGGTTTCGGCTATCGGTTGGGTTACGGGTTGATGTTCTGCGCAAAATTGAGACGCGGGACATAAATCAAGTAGCCGTGGAGAGCATAGCCTCAGATAAACGATAGAGTTTTGACAAGGACTTCCCTGGGTAGTTAAGAGGGTAGCGCTTTTGACATTGGTGCAAATGACCCCGGTTCCACTGCGAAACCCATACGTGCGAAATGATCTAGGCTGCCGACGCATTTCTAACAATACCACTACTATATAATTTTGGCTAAGTTTGTGATGCATTTCACTAAGATTTTCTCTATAAAGGATTAAGATTACGATTAACGCAAACTTTCTCTACATAACCTATGGTTTGGTAGCTTCTTTTCTAGACATTGATAGCGCGTCCTGTTTTGCGTGGCCAAGGAGATGGTCCAATAAAAATATCTCATTATTATTTTTCGTAATTAAGGACAAGATTACTTGTTACAAAATAGAGATAAATGATTAAAATGACACCCATTCAAATAAATTCATAGTAAGAAACTCTTCGGGAGGGATGAATTTGGAAATATCTCCCGAAAATCAACTCACCACAAGAGCCCAAAATAATCATCACATTTCAATCTTCAGGGTACTCAAAATTATAAAAAGAAGCAGATGATATTAAAAGTGAAGCATTTAGAAGTTACTATTTATCTATTTTGAATTAACTTGCTTTAAACTTTGCAAGTAAATTTGTAGGGTGTCAAAACGAGGTGTAATACCTCATTTACTATGCTAAATTTGCACAAAACCCCTTATTTAAACTTTTCAAGGGTTGAAAAAGACCTCCATCCAGTGTTTGAGATGTGGCATCCATCTTATTTTCTTCCATACAAAATGAACGAACATTAAAAATGAAATATATAATAACTAAATAAATCCAATGCATTGATGATGAATAACAATGCAAAATACCATGAGGATATTCTAAAAATGTACAGTATTGTATATAACCATTTTAATATTATATAAAGACCCAGATAGGCAACAGACCAGAAATTCTGAGATCCCGGTTCGAGTCCCAGTCCTGCAAGAAATTTTTTCTGTCCAGTTTGAAATGTCCAGTTTTCCTTGGAAATATTTCAATCGCTCTAAATGGCAGATAATCCGACCATTCCCAACGCGAGTATTCCAAAGCCTAACCATGACTAACTCAAGTACATAACAGGAATACTGCAATATGATATTTGGGGTATTCATGAGGTATGATACCTAAAGACAACCTTATTATACCGGTCACCCAATCCACATCCCTCGGAACATTGCTATCAAGTGAGAAGCGATCCAATGCCACGGGATATTTCCGGTAAAGCTGACCGCGTAGCTTTTGAAAGGGAAGAAAATATTCAAAACATAGTCTAAACACATAATTTAAATGTTATGACGATATTTTCAACTCTCTGTATTTACTGAAACGTTCGATGAGCAATTTTCCTCACTTTTAACCACTTTTCTCTGCATTCGAGATCGAGAAAGAGAGAAATTTCCAAGAACGGGAGGGAAGGAATTCGTGTCGCGAGCGCCGTGATTGGCCTAAATGTAACCGAGTTAACATCTAGCCAATACTTTAAGAAACGGAAGAAACTTTGGATATACATAAAAGAAAGGATTCGAAAGCAGAGCGCACTTAAAACCTCGCAACGGAAAGTATTAATACTCCGTAAAGGAATTCGAGAAATAAAAGAAGGAATCGCCAAAGGGATGCATTCCACGCTCCAAATATCGGTGACTTACGGTATAAAATTGCTGGCCCCGCGAATTCCCGGCGAAAAAGTGAGGGGTTCGAAAGGTCGGGGTCACATCAAGGGAAAGGGAAAAAGAAGGAAGGGGTTTAGGGAAGAAAGTCGCGGGGATGGTGAAATATGTGGGTGGAGGAAAGGAAGAACTATAAAAGAGAAAAGGGAGATAATGGCCTCCTCTCGAAAAAGAGTTTGAAACAAGGATTACTTTCAAGGAACGGGGAGATAAAGGGAATGAGGGGCAAAGAGGTATGGGATCAAGAAAGGAAAAGTTAAATAGCATCTGCATCGCAGTTACGTGTAAAAGCCCATCCTTTCCACCGATATCTTTCAAATTACTTAGATAATAATGTTTATATCACTGCAACAAATGTCCCATTTCAAATTAACTTAATTTATGTTACTATATAAATGCTATCATCGCTAGCGAGACTTAACCTTTAGTTAAGAGCCAACTGATTCGAAAGGTGACGCCAGTACACCCTTCAGTGCAGAGGCCTGCTGGATACACACTACTAAAGGCCTAGGAAAATGAATGAGGCGCAGTGGGTTGGGTGAGGAGTGGGGTACTTTGCCTTAGCAGAATTGATAGTGTTTTAGTGAGAACAGGGAAACATTAGTCACTACAATTTTAATAATTTTCATTATTGACGAACATTTACAACCATTTCTTAACCAGAAAAATTCAATTAGACGGGGACTCGAACCCGAGACCTTCTGCTTTGAAACGCAAGTCGGCCAACCACTCCGCCACCGATTGGTTGAGCTCAGAGTCAAAATGCAAACAGTATTGTAAATAAGGAGAGATTAAGACTAAGCCATTTCTCGGCATCAGTCAAACCTCTGTAACTTACAAGGAAAGGTTACCATTCCCACTAACAAGCCAGAAGCCAAATTAAACGAAAGATACACATTTCTCTATTCTATACACAAATACAAAGGGCAATATTTCATTCGTTAAGATACGGAAGCAATAAAAGAAACTTGCTACGGAAAATGAAATGTAACTTACATCAACATATGATAGCCGACTTCATGAGCCGGTGTCTTCCGTACGTCAAAGAGATTCGTAGAATCAAAATCAGCCAACTTGCACATCTCTTGTATTAAGACTTTTATACGAAATGTAAATACCATTTCTCCAAAAATATCGCATTTCAAGACTTGAAAAAGACTCGTGGAGATAAACTGCCAAGAAAGAGATTTCATAAATAGTTTACTTACGCCGCATGCTTCTTATCTCAGTACATTTTTCCAGCCTCTTCACATTACTACGCATACAATTACAGCGGTCTCTTTCCTGCCATTCCCTTTACTCTGTGCTCCCAATTCGTATCACAAACATGCCGACTCTGTCCGTATTTACGTCGTCCCTTTCTCGATCGCTCCCATTTTATCCTTCGGCATTTTTTGCGCGAACTCCGGCTCGAAAGTGCCATCCATTTTTCCCCCAGAATGACTCACTCTCTCTCCGCCTTTCTCTTCGATCCAAAGGGATATTTTCCCTCGTTCCTCTTCCTCCTTTCACTCATCACTCAATTTAATTCTTTTCACCTTTTCCCTTTCTTATTATTTTCACCTTTAACGCGTTGCGAAATTTTTAAAATTCCCTTTTTAAGTTATTTCCTTTTTCTAGCACTTTTAATCGATGATCTGTACAACTACGCGTCGAATAAGCGCGATATTTTTTCTTCACATGTGCGTTAGACTGTCGTATTTATTTGCAGCGTTGCATGACTTGGTCTTAAAATTTTAAATGCATATAATTAAATTCGCCTCTGAAATAAGTTTCTTTTTTATTTACTTCCCAGTGCCCTCAGAAAAATCCACTTAATGGAGAATAAGGAAAGAGGCGTGAACAATAAAAACACGAAACAACTATTAGACAACCATTACCTAACCAGAAAAATCCGATTGGCCGGGGCTCGAACCCAGGACCTTTGGGTTGGAGCGCTAGCACGCTAGCCAATCCCACACGGCCGGTGAGCATTCTCTCTTATAATGTCAGAGTGACTATTTACTAAAGTGAGGTTAGACCAGAGGATTAGAATCTTCTATCTAAACTCATTTGCCAATAAACGTTTTACTTTCTTTATTCAGATCAAAAAAGGAAAGGACCAGTTTGGTCTGTTGAGAAAAATCTCAACTGAAGGATGTTGGAGAGGAAATAACAGCACGGAAAACTACGCCGCATGGTAGCTCAGCGGTTAGGTCCGGAAAGTGGGAGACCTGGATTCGAGTCCCAGTCATTACGCTCTTTTTCACACCTGTTTATCCTTGGGATTGAAATGACGGATGAAATAGACGTAATCTTCACTTGGTGGGAAAACAAACAAAATAACGGAATGGAAAAAGGCCGCGAAAATCTCCAAAGGAACAACGGATATGGAAAAAGTCGCATGCCTTGTGAGAGAATTTTCTGGCTCAATAGCTTAATTGGTTAAATCATCCGCCCGGAAAGTGAATGATTCCATGTTACAGTTCTTGACCTATCGGAATTCTTTCGTATCGGTTTTTCTTTGGGATTTTCCTAGCTTAGTTACCTCTACTCTTTCCCTTCCGCGAATATGCTTACCACATAATATTTCAGTTTTAAACATCCTAAATAAATACCATTTCAACTTTATTCGCTAAATGTTTCAAAAAGATATAATGATGTACTGTCTACAGGTCATTCCTTTTGAAAAGGTTTTCCCCTTATGAAATATTGTAAATGACATTCCACTAGCTGTCATTGAAAACAAATAGATATTTTTATAAATTAATTACATATAAACTAACATAAAATAATACATTGTCAGTGCGCTCTGGCTGTGTTTACCAGTCGGGCTTTTCATAATGTAGGGGACATTTCAAAGCTATCTAATTAATTCATTTGCGGTAGACGGACCGCACGTTCCGTTTTCTTCAGGACAGTCACGTTTTTGAACAGCCCGACCCATTATAATTCTGAAAAATGTCCAGTTTTAAGCTCTTCGCGGATGAAATTCGGATTTTCCAACTTTAGAAGAACTAGGGTAACTTTATATTTTAATGAAACACTTTTCCAGTGCAAAAAGTATTAATGCATGGAAAAGGAGCCACGAATACCACTGAACTAGTTTCTTTGTTTAGGCTTAGTGTATCATATTTCGTTATATCTTTAACATTGCAATGTTTATCGAAGATATCAATTCAAGAAAGTGCAAAGTTTACAAAATCACTGCAAGTTTTTCTCTACGAGTGAGATAAAATTATCAAATATATAATGATTAATACAGTTACATTACAATAAAGATATAATTCAAAAGTGAATATTTTTTCCTATTTAAAGAACTAAAATGGGCAGTAATCTAAATACTGGGCCAGCCTAATTAGTTCCTTTCCCGCAGTCACTCCATATCCTGTCGGTTGTGTCAACTGCGTAAAAATTCACATGAGGTGGTTCAGAGCGATACATTTTCAGGACGATTAAGCAAACGAATAACTGTAGACACAAAATCGTAGCAGTTACATCCAACACAGATTTGTAGTGAAAAAAAATGAATCGAGGATATCGTCGGATGCAACGATACCCTCTAATTTACATCCTTGCGTTTAATTAGCAGACGACGTTAACGAAAGCGCCCCGAAGCAACGGCGACTCATCCGCGTTAATTCGCATCGCGGAAACTGTGGATCAGATATCATTATTACAAACTGAAAGTTTGCGTCCTTTGAGAAGACGCTAACGAGGTTCTACTCTAACACACATCCTTTGAGTGAATGTGATTCACGCCTTATTCTCCGACTCAGACGTCTATCCGAAGGGAGGTAATGAAGGAGTATCATCTTTGAACCCATTATCACTCCATTCCTTAAAATACCTCCATATCTGGAAAATACTCGGATATGAATTCAAAGGGTATAATCCTGCAGAGAAATTTAATCAGACTGATCGTATAAGAAGTCATATTAAAGGCTTCTTTCTAAGGAAACTAAATCCACTTCTGAAGACTTTATCAAAGAAATAAAGGGAAGAATTTTCCGCCTTCAATTCCACTAAAACGGTACTGGAAATTTTCATGACTGAACATGTACTCTCTACCTTCAAAATGGAAAATGTGACCGAATGTGAAATTGAAACCAAATACAGTGTCACATTACCGTATTTATCCAACTAACCTATGAAAATGTGGAAAAGGGATTTCCCTCGATGAGGACATCTGTCCTGATGTTTGTATATTGTATGCAACCACCTGTGCGTATTGTTTTGTCTATATTAGCGTGTGCGCCGATTACTAACGCTCCAAAACTTAAAACGTTTACTCCTTCAATTCGAATCTCATTTGCTTGAGCTTCCGTTTGATTCTATGCATCCATTTCGGCTACGAACGGATTTATTGCGTAGAACTTCACCAAAATTCCTGTGATTTCTTTACTCAAGTTAGAATTTTTATATTTACCCAGCTATTGATAATTTTTAAATTTATCATACAAAATTCACAGAAATAGGCGATGTTTTCTGGAATACCATCACAAGCGATAACGAGGACACCTAGTGACAAGTGATTATAGGAACCACGATCAGTTTCAATAAACGTTTATAGAAAAAATTATAAGATATGTTCTCTATCTCAATAAATATTATTAATTCGAAATTTCAAGCAGAAATACGTTCAGAACAGCTTATGTGTGTCCCATTTTTTAATAAATCCTATGTTTATATTTACCATTCGGTAATTTCGTTCTCTTGGAGGCTGAGTATTGATAGCATATTTCTCCAGTATTATTTCTGAAGATTTTCAGGTGGTTGATTCTTTGACAACGTGTACCCTTTTACAATGTAAAAGAAGGGTTAGTGCGGTGCTCTTGACACTCATAGGATGGCAATTAAATTTGAATAAATCTCTTCGTGATACCTTAAGTAGTGTGCTGGAACATCTTGATCAAATTCTAAAATATATAAATTTCAGCCGTTTAGAAAACGACCTATGCCGACATTTTCGCGCATTCTCTCCTTGGATGGGTATACCCCACTCCTGTGAAATATTTCACCAATTGACTCTATCCTAGGACCTCCACTTCCTCATCGCCGTCAGTTTAGCTTATTCCTTCTTTCTATTTGGTATACTTTGACTGTCTGACAATCAGCTATCCAGGAACGCGCGATTTGCGAGAAAAGCAACACTACGTTGCACAGTAGAGACAGCATGGGAATGAGGAAAGAGTATTGCAAATAAGAGTTTGCAGGTTGAGGTAGTCTACACTCTGCCCACTAGGAAAAAGTTGTTTTCTAAGCTATCAGAGAATACAAATTATACCAGGCGAAGTTAAATTAGCAATTTGTTAGAAAGAAATGTTAAAAAGATTGGTTAGAAACTCATAGAATTTTACAATTTTTACTTCTCTAAGTTAAATGGAAAGGAAATACGTGTGCGAGGGGATGATCTGATTCCTCAGGAACCAATATTTCGTGTCGGTTGTGTCTGCAATCCTGTAATGGCGAATGGACTGCGCCGAAGAGACCGCGTATTGCGCCGGATGACGGGCGTGGGGCGAAGCGTGGGCGGGGAACAGGAAAACGCGGGATCGATGAAAGCAAGGAGTGAGGAACGCGAGAATGCAGTGCACTAAATATGAATGAAAACACCGCTCCGATACTAGGCCAGGAGCTTACGGTATAACCTCTTTAAATGGACTTCTTTAAAATCCTTCCGGGAAGCAACGGTAACATCCGCTGGATCAGCGAATTCATTGATGAGAATAAGGATTTTCATAAAGAGCGTTAACTATTTTAACGGATTAGACATTTCAAGGGTTACTTTCAATACAAATAGACAACCTGTGTTACTCTGGAATACGAGGAATAAAACTGAAAATCACGACGTAAAAAGTGCATATCACCTCAATTAATGGTACTTTTATTATCATTGTATTGACTCGACCAAGAAATGCCTCATACTATGAGAAGCAAAATAATAATAATAAAACAGAGAATGAGAAGCAAAATAATAATACAGAGAGACCTGCCTCAACGGCCACCTCCCTTAAACGGTCAACTCCTTAAACGGCCGTTTTCATCGGAAACGAAACAAATTTCTCATTTAGGCAATGTCAATTTTCCCTCCTTTCAGCGGTCACCTACTTCAGAGGCCAACGGTCACTCTATCTTAGCCTCACTCTGTCTTAGGTCACTATACCTTCTTACAGCCTTAATTGCTTCTTTATGAATCAAGCGAGACCTTCTCGGTAACTCTTGGAGGGTGGTCATCTGTTAGACACTGCTTTCGGGAATCCTGTCTTTCTTATGGATTACTAATTACATATCATCACATAAGTTTATTAAAAGGCGAATCCACAGATAGAATAGGAGTATAAAATGGAGATGAGTCAGATGATGATGAACAGCCATTGTCAATGATTGAAGGACTTACAACCCTACGGCGCATGCGGTCTATCTGCGAAGGTTTGGATCGACAGTTGGGGGAGAATATGAGAGAGGACTTGGAAATATTAATAGAATCTCTTGAACTTCGTTCCGCCAACAAAAAAGGTTTCAATCGAAACAATTAAACAAAAACTTTTTGTTAATGAAAACAGCATTTCTGAATATAAATGTTAAATGATCCATTAAATTATATATCCTAAGGATATTCGTTGAAATTCATCGATTTCGTGGATTCCTTCGCGCTGAAAAATGTTTCCTCCATCCAAAGGTCACCTCCTTAAGCGGTCATTATTTTATGTACCCGGTGGTGGCCAAATTATACAGGTTTCACTGTAATTTGTTCACTCAATAGAAAAATAAATAACATCGATGGTTCTAAGATAGACCGTATTTCTCATCTTAAAAGAAGGAACACTTCGTAATTTCCACAGCAGATTTTTATTATCTTGCGAACAAAAAATCTGCCGTGGAAATAACGATGTATTCTTTCTTTTAAGATGTGTTTGGAGTTAAACGAAGTCATGCTTCAACATATCATTTTATATTGATTATACTTTACTNATTAAATTATATATCCTAAGGATATTCGTTGAAATTCATCGATTTCGTGGATTCCTTCGCGCTGAAAAATGTTTCCTCCATCCAAAGGTCACCTCCTTAAGCGGTCATTATTTTATGTACCCGGTGGTGGCCAAATTATACAGGTTTCACTGTAATTTGTTCGCTCAATTGAAAAATAAATTACATAGATGGTTCTAATATAGACCGTATTCCTTATCTTAAAAGAAGGAACACTTCGTAATTTCCACAGCAGATTTTTATTATCTTGCGAACAAAAAATCTACCGTGGAAATAACGATGTATTCTTTCTTTTAAGATGTGTGTGGAGTTAAACGAAGTCATGCTTCAACATATCATTTTATATTGATTATACTTTACTTATTTATACCCTTTATTATTACTTTACTGAAAACAAATATATACTAATATAGGCAAATGATGGTTATGATGCCAAAGAAGAGCGGAGATGAATTTGGTTTTGGCTCTAAGTTTCAATGCTGGATGCCCGCCCCGCGGCAAATCCACATCAGAAAAATTTGGTTCCCACTAGTGTCGAACCTAGACTCAAAAGCGGACTCATAACCAATAAAACTAAGCGGGACCCTAAAGAAATGTTTCCATTTCTAAATTTGAATAAACAGGAAATGTAACCAAAAATACAAGTGACCGCTGGAAAGAGCTTGTCATGAAACTTCATCTCTTCGCGAAGAGAATAGATTCCCATCATAAATATTTCATTTCCCTCTCTCATGAAACAGGTAGCTTTCTCGCGGCAAAATTTTGGTATGAAAGTTGTTCAAAACTATCTCAGTAACTAACTCAGTACGGCAAGACATCAAGGAAAATATTTTATTTCCAAATACTCGTCATCAAAAAATTAAACATTCATTCCAATATTGTTTGTATCTCTATCGTAATGTCACAACATAAAAAGTCGTACTTTCAATTGGTATAAGATAGCGGTCTCCAAACAGTTTTGAGAGGAGGGCCGCATACGTTCACTGAAAGAACTAGGTGATCTTAAGGATCTTTACTTACTTAAAAATCAGAAATTTATGTAGGTTTTATATGAAATCATATAATTCATGAATAATATATGAAATCATGAATTAATAGGCAAAAGGAAACACTCTAAAACCCCATAAAAATTTCCTTAACTGTGTTTCTGGAGTGTTTCTTTTTTAGTTCCTAGGTTTTATAGGCAAAAACACGTATAATTTAGTCACATAATTTCTCGAAAATAACTAAGCAAGAATATTAAAAGTTTTACTGCAACTTTTCTGTTTCTACTGTTATTTTGAGTTTCATATCGTAAAATATCTCTGTAGCGCTCTTTGACAGCTCCAAATAAAGAAATCTAGAAATCACTCCCTTTTAAATAGGTACCTTGATTTCAATAACATACTGGACTGAAAGTGAATTTTCTGGTCAAGGAATAGTTTTGTGTGCGTGCCCGATTTTGCCCATACTGGTTGGACATCCGGTCGTAAAATCGGCGCCAAAACAAAATTCAAATATCACAAAAATTCAAAAATGATCAGCCAAGAGATGGGAATAAGTAGTAGTAGTAGTACTATAAAAGTACTTCGACAGCTTAGGTCAATTCGCACGTGAGCCCCCACCGGGATTCGAACCCGGGTCAGCTTTCACCGAAGTTGAACGCGTAGCCCACTTGGCTATCCGGTAGTCCCAATGGTAATAAGACTAGGTAGGAAAAAACTGGATCGTTACTGATGCTTACATCTCATATTTACAATTCTTTTTATTTCTAAGTCATAAAAATACAGATTTATTGACTAAAGAATTGACCCCCGCCAGTAATGGAGCCAGTAATTGTAAAAATTTCAAACAAAGGAAAGTTGGAGAAAAGATAGAAAGAGATGAAGGTAGCTTCTGATAAGTATTAAATTTGGCGAATATAATCAATTAGAAAAAACTAAGCTTCACTTAGCCGACCGATTTGAACATGATTGCGAGAAATCAATCCCTATGGAATATAGCACTGGAACTCCAGTGCACAAAAAGAGACGCCCATTAGATATAATCCCGAGCATTCTTTTTTGCGACCAACTGAGCAAACTGAACAGTCTGCTACCAAATTATTCCGAGCATGCTGTTCGCTCAAATGCAACGTATCCACACTACGTGAAACAACATTTTTAACAACTATGTATGTGAGGTCGACAGTACAAAATTTCTAATTTCTTCGTTGACCTGGTTGTGAAGCGGAATTCTCTACCCATATCCAATAGCTTGTAATGCTGTTTACCCAGGAATAATGCGTGAGAGTTCAGAATAAATAAATCCACAGGATATCGGCCTAATGAAAGAGGAAACTCTGAAATCTGGAAACGCGTGGGTAATTCAAATGTTTGCAAGCTGTTAGATACATTACCCTTCCTCCAAATATTCGAAAACTATCCTTCAAAACGATTGAATTAAAGCAATATGGGGCAGTAATTGCAATAAAAACTGAATATACAAAGGGAAAATGCCGTAATGCAATTTCGAATCGTAATATATATGTAAACAGGTTAATGGAATGGATGCCTTCTTCGATGAATGTTCATGATCTGGAATTTCAACTCTAAAGCTTGGGTTAAAAATGGCGCATAGCAAGGACAAATGAATGCTATTTCCGGTAGTATTTATCGAAAAATGCATGTATCTTCAATAACAGCACCATCACGTGCATAATGCATTGCAATGTTTTTCAAAAATGGCTCAAGATCATTTCTCGCAGAAAATTGTTTGCTTTGGGTTTGAAAACGGGATTATGCGATTTGTAACCAATTACTTTTCAACACCCGCAGGAATATTTTGTTCCAGTAAGTGTGCCGGAAACGGAAAATCAGAAAAAAAATCGCTTTATCACATAAAACTTGCATTCCATACTTACTGCATTCAGCGATGTATCTAAATGACATATTTATTCCCTAAAGCGTGCACGGAGCTTGCAATAACGAGGACTGCTATCGCCAAAACCGAATTTTGCTCGGTGATTAGGCAGCATTATCTTTCATTATTTTGCTCGACAAGCGATCCAAAGGTTTGAGCGGTATTATCACACTGCTGAATTGAAAAAAAGTTTTTTGTTAAGGTTTGCTCGATACTTCAATCGAGACTGAAGTATAAAGACACGACCGCAACCCAATCTAACAAGCAAGTATCGTAAAAATTAAAGGAATACCAGTTTTCGGATTTAATAAAACGGTTTGCGAAACCGATATGTATGCCCTTCTTTATTATTTAGGAAAAGGATTAATATGAAATTTTCTTTTCAAGTTTTGCATCACGGTGCTTATAAAAGTTAGTCTTCCCAATATTGCATATTTTTACTCTTTTTAATCACTTAAAAAAGTCAAATTAGATATAATCAGTATGGACAGTATATTATGCGTTATCAAATGTTTTTGTTTGTAGCTTATAGTAAAACATTACTACATTGCGCTCATCCAATCCACCGGCACTTTTCTGTTATTTAGGGATACCGTGAGTAACACTCGGAGATAGAGCAATATCGCTTTTCCTCCTAACTTTAAGACCTCGCCAGCGATTCCATACTGCCCTGGGGACTTATGATTTTGAATTTCTTTATGCTCTTGAAGATCTCGCTATCCCTTATCCTAATATAATCGATCTCGTTCCCATACGTCGACATATCAACTCTCTCCCTGTTTTTCGCGCTGCTGTAATGCTGTAATACAATAATTACAAAGATGTACATTGTTATCTAATTATTATTTAACGATTTAAACTTATTCCAACCGACCCCAATCCGAATTCACGAAGAAACCCGATTTCGCGGGATAAACATCTTGGAATCGGAAACAGAATTTGGAATGGTATCTATGCTTTTATCATGAATAAAAAATAAGAGCTATATTTTCAAACTCGAAACTGCGGCGGATTTGTTAAAGGAGATACGCAGTATGGAATCTCACGCGCTGGTGCTGATCTCACGCGACAAATTGAATTGTTAACATCAACTTTTAACGGTAATTTAGTCATAAGATGCAATGATAAAGGGTATCTAATGCAGTTTACTTCCTTTCCGTGGAGTTTGGCGCAAAATAGCTCACTCACATAAAAACCCTAGCGTCATCAATGAGAAAAAACCGGAGAAATCACACATGATTAATAGCGGGCCATTAAGCATAGACGTCAGTGTAAACTTATTTTATCGAACAGAACTTCAGATAAGTATTCAAAACCCGAGGTGGAAATAACCCTAACAAATTACTTCTCGGAACGTAGCACATGTTGGAGTGCAAGTTGCGAATTCGGCGACACGACAATGGCTACCTTAAAAGGTTCACCAGCGTCGCTTAGCTGCGGAGTTCTTCGAAATGGAGCAATTCTCCTTTGTTTCTATTTACTCTCAGGTCGCCTTAAATAATTTCGAACTGGGACACAGGAGAAGTTAACCGGAAACTTAGCGGACGGCGAAAAGGTCGAGTGGAGCAAACAGGAACGACGGAAGCAAAAGATGAGTGAAGCATGCTCCACTGCAGACGACATTCATATCCTTTGTTAAATTTCGACGAATGTTTGAAGGCTTTTTTAATGTGAAAATTCACTCCTCGGCGGTACGGAAATAATTTTTCCTAACGCTCGACTTCTTTAAAGTTAGTTGTAAAAAGAGACGGAAATTTACACAAATCAACTGGTTGGAGCTAATAATTTCCACGAATACAACACTACCTAACACCGATTTCATTCGTTTAGCTTCAAGTTTGAGCTTTGACATAGTTTTTTTATCTTTTTATGCTTCTCTATTTATAATAAATGACAGTCGAAGTTCGATCGTAAAATAAGTTTTGTGCCTTAAAATTACTCGAGACGAAAAATATAGACAATCAGGTGAGAAAACTAAACATTAACTAAACATTAAAGCAATTTCCGGAGTCGGTAGGGTAGTGGTTAGAGTGTTAACCTTACAACACTGAGGACCTGGGTTCGAATACTTGACCAGTGTTTCCGATGGTTGCGTGCTCTTAAAAGGGTTAGCGTGAGAATGGTCAACTTTGGCGTCAATAAGGACGTAATTATTTATATTATTAATTACAAATTTTATAAATTTTAAATTGTAATTTAAATTGAAATTTATAAATTTTAAATTGTATTTGCATTAAATGTCTCCTTGTTTCAAACCTCAT